>VZUA01079601.1:0-26472 GCA_013401035.1 Horornis vulcanius | reverse complement strand
GCAGACAACCCAGACAAAAATCATTAGGCACAGGCCTCCAAGAGCCATAAAATAATCAGGATTAAGGCTTCCTGCTGAGTCAGTCACAGGAATGGTTTCTGGGCACCAGAGCTCTGTTGTAACACAGGGATCATCATCCCTAAACCCATATAGAGCTCTTGCTCGTGGCTCCAGCCACTTGGAGAAATCTGGTTAACTTTTGCAGAGGTTTTATCTGGGAGCATGTGGAAAGGGCTGTGACAATTCTCCTGCGCATCTTTCATGAGCCAGAGTCTGTCTGGGAGGCCTGGGTCTGCACAGCAGAGCACATATGTTTGGGCACTTAGCAGAACCTACAGGGATATTTTTGTTTTTCCCAAGACAATAATCAGGCTCTGGAAAAAGCATCATCTGTCAGGTTTCACTGCAGAAATATGAATTACTTAAACAGTTCTTCTCCTACCCACTCATCAGAAGGGTAGTTTGGAAAAATGCCAGCTTCACTGGGGACAAGCTAACACAATAAACTAATTTTTCATTAACGATGGCCTGAAATTTTTAATGAATCTGCTTCATTCATGTTCACTCCAGTTTTACCTTCTACTTTGTACCCATGTACTAATAAGTGGGGTGAGCTGACAGGTCTACTTGGGCAAGAGAAAATTTTAAGCAATTATTGCAGGAGAATGGTGAGTTGTTAAATTTAGATTCATAGAAAAAGTACTTGAGGAGCTAGTTCAAAATCAGAAGCCCACTGGGAGATGACCTCTCCATCCAAACCTGTTTCCATCTTGTGCAGTGTCTCCTTTCAAAAAACTGGCCACGCAAGGGGAACCATGGACCAGATTTATTCCAGTAACTTCAAACTGTAAGTACATTTGTGAAAAGAACAATCTGCCCATTAATGGCCTGAAAGAAAGGACAAATTAATTGAATGAATGATTGATTATGAATTATTGTCCAGGTCCTTCAGATCTCCAAATGCAGTGTAAGTCCTTTCTAACCCAATGTCCTCATCAAATCTTCTCCCCTTTAAAAAGCTGTCATACTATTTGCCTAAATTCATGTACTGAAATAAACGTGTTGGTTATGGAGTTGTCCCATCTCCCTTTCTTTCTGCTGAAAATATTACTTAACTTTAAGGTGACAGTTGTATAATTTAACCCTTGCCTTTCATTATTAATGAATTTTAACATGAAATATATAGGCTTTTTCCCTATCCTGCCATATAGAACACTGGCCATAATTATGCCAGACAGAAANTTTTTTTTTTTTTTACGAAGTCCCTGTTATAAACTGTCCTCCATGGTGCTGACAGAGGAAGTTTAAATGCATGAGTTATTCTGCCTCCTTATTTTTAGCCTTCTTGTTGGCCATTTTCAATAACAGACCTTTCCGGTGCCTTATGGCCTGTTGGCTTGAGTCCTACTGCTCTTTCTGGGGTGATGGATCTCTGCCCCTGCAAACAATTCTGATAAAATCAACAGACACAATAGCAAAGGTGAGTTTGGCTGGACCCTTTCCTCAGTTCTGTCATGAATTTTCTCACTTGAGACAATGCTATGGTCCATGTTTTACATGTGTGAAACGGAGCATGGGAAAATTATATGCCCACTTGCAGTGCTGGCAAAAGCACCTAGGATTTCTTGTGACCAGGCCCTCTCTTCTCATGAGGCCACCCTCCTTTTCACAGCTGTCAGCCCCCCAGGACCTGGAGCTTCCTCCACTGATTGTCCCTTCCACCCCTGGTGCCTGTGTGCTGCCACCATCTTTTCCCCTGCTTTCAATGTGATTATTCTCACTCCTGTTTGCACACACAGATGGAGCTCAATGGATCCCTAATAGCGTCATTTACTTAATTAACATGCAATTAGCTTAATGAATATTTTAACCTCATTATGTAGTTACTCATTTTTATCTGTTGTGAGTAAGTCTAGTGCCCAGCTCTGGACTGTTTATAGGGACAAGCCAAATTAGTCCAGTTCTCCAATTATGTTCAAGGGGCCTCTTTATAGAGCCTTTTCTCCCTTCCTTTGCACGTCACATCTATGATGGAAGGGCTGGTGTTTATGGAAGCAGAACATGTCTTTTTCTTCATTTCTTCCTCTGAAGAAATTTCCTTAGAGATGAGACAGAAGCAGAGGGTGGTGATACTGAATCCTTGTGGGTGGGTACATGGTGTTTCTGCTGACTTGGTCAGGATGAAAGTTCCACCTATGGGACAGGCCTTCCCGGCAGAGACATCCCCCAGCTTTGTGTCTTTCCTGTTTTCAGCCTGCTGTATAGTAGCTTCCCACTTCACATTTGCCAAATGCCCTTCTCCATCATGTTTTCCACACTCAGGATTTGTACCTTGGCAGAAGCATTATCTATACCATGCAGTCATGGGATGGTTTTCTGTCAAGCCCCTGACCAGCATGTGGAAAAGTGTCTGAGGCTGGCAAGGAAAACACAGTCCTTTGGGCTCAGATGAGGGAGGAGATAGACTCCTGCCAGAAGTTCTGTAACAGGAATGGAGCAAGGAAGGGTGTCTGCCTTACCTCAAGTGATCTTTTTGGCACATTTCACCCTCTTCTTCCAGCAAGGTACCCTGGCAAAGGCTGACAGGAGCCTGCCTTAATGTGAAGGTCCCTTCACTTCCTTCTCCAGGCAGTCAGTTTGTAACTGCAGCTAGGGGTGAGGGGAAACAAGAGTGGGTGGGGATAGAAAATTTGCTTAAGAGTGACTTTTTGAGTTGACTGCAAAGCAATATGAAAAAGAGACTTGCTCAGTCTTACTCAATGGGCAGAGCAAAATCCTAATAGATGATGTTGTCATTTTCTAATTGGGACGTGTGAGGGAAGATCTCACTCCCACCGTCTTCTGCGAAGAAAACAAAACACATCTCTCTGTTCACTTGTTTACTGCTGTCATCTCAGCAGCCTCCTCACTGACTCTTCCTTCTTGTTATCACCTGGGGAAGGCAGCCATGCTTCCTACCCCATGGAGGCCTGGGGAAGCAGGCTGGGAAGTCATTTGGTCTCAGTGGGAATCCACACAGAAAGAGAGGAATGGACTTCAAAGATCTTAACAAAAAGAAAATATCTCTGGGAAAATGCCATTGGAAAGTTAAGAAAGCATTGAGCACTATTTCCTTCAGGCTATGCTTTTTGTTGTTTTGAGTCAGCAAGGTTAACCAGAGAAATAGAGCAGAAAGTTGAGATTATTTGGAACAGCTACAGTGGGGTTTTCAAAGCCTTCCCACACACTTTAAAGAAAAACAACAAGATTTATTTAAGCAATGCATACTCCTCCCTTCTTAACCCAAAACTGGCTGCCCAGAGAAGAGAAATGAAATACTAAGAGGATGATAGCAGAGAATAGGAACAGAAATAATGAGGGATGTATTAATGAGCTCCTCCACAACACCAAGGGTCCTGTCCATCAGGGCTGTCATGTGTCCTTTGAGACTGCATCTTTTGACAGGATCCACCTTCCTGCCAAGGCAGGCCCTGAGCTCTCACTCAGCTCTTTCCACTTCTGACTTGGCATGTCATGTTCGAATTCTGTCGAGGTGTCACCAGGCTCCTGTCCTCACAGAGCAGCAGCCGTGTTCAATGAGGTAATGAGCTGAGAAGATTTGTGGGTGTGCATATTGCAGCAGGGGCAGCCCATGCAATCCATGTAAAGAGCACTAGCTCTGCATTATTTGTCTTAATCTGGAGCTCTTACAGAAGCAGCTGTTACTGGGCCTGAATATTTTATCGACAGGACAAACACAGCTAGAACAGGCATCCATCCCAAAGTAAAGTGGACAGACTCCTATTGCTCAGTGCTGTGATTGCTGAAGCCTAAGAATCAGGTTAACATTTGTTTGCCCTCATCCTTTGGTTTGTCTGAAGCAGCCTTGTGTTGCAGGATTGATTCCATCCCCACTTCATCCTGTAGCTACTGTGAATTGGCTACAGGATGTTCCCCAGAATTAGGGAGGGGAAGGCAGTCTGTCCCCTCACTCAAGGTGAAAGAAAAGTATCTTTCCAGAGACAGAAGAGGTCAGTGATAAGATCCACCTGTTGTAAAACTCGAAGACCACAATCTCTGCTTGTCATTGATTACTACATGGGACTTCCCAAAATGTTATTGCTAATGTGGTGTACCTGAGACAAACTCTCAGCCAGAGTAAACTAAAGTAGAACAGTCAAGCCACTGACTCCAGTGCACTTGAGACACTTTAGTTCCAGGCAAGTATTTTTAAATAAAGACACAACGCAAGACACCCTGCTACAGTCAGGAAAAGGATGAAGCGTGTTGCTGCTGGAGACAGGGCTGTATCCAGCTGGCAATATTTGTGCATGTACCAAAGGGAGCAAATATCTTCACTCCTCTAAGTCAAGAGAGTAAAGGCTTTCATTTTGGGTGTGAAGATCCCACCATGAAAACTGTTTCATGGTCCTTGGGTGTGACTCCAGAGCCAGCTGGGTGCTGGGACCCTTTGTGTATGCAGCACATGTGAATCTGACCCAACAGACTTGCTATACAATTTTAACCCTTTTAAAGTGATTTTAAGTTGTCTCTGTAGAAAGTTCACAGGGATTCCATACTCATAGCTCCTCTATACATCAGCTGGCAGACTCAGAAGATGCTGAGGGCTGGCATCCTCACTGCTGGCCCTGGCTGGGGAATACTGGCAGAGCCCTGTGTGAGAAGCTGTTCTTCTCCTACCCCCATGATAGAGAGATGATGAGATGATTTTATTCACCAAGGTTGTCAATCTAACACCTTTCAGCAGCAGGAATTCTGTTTAGAATAAAACAATAGACCCAAAATTGATAATCAGATGCAAATTATGTACCAGTATGCAGAAGATAAAGATAAGATTTGCATAAAATGTTTGTGTGACAGCAGCTAAGTATCCCTAATTTTTTCCCAGAAGGTATCAAAGAACAGAAAACAATAATGCCTCACCCAGCTCATCTCCCCTCCTTCCCCACAGCCCTCAGACACCAGTCCTGTATTTGAAGACAGAGAGGTTCCCCTTTCTTTCCCACCTGCTGAAGGGAGCAGCCTGCTGCAAGGAAGCTCAGGTCAGGCTTGGTGGCAGAGACTCTTTGTTTCTTTCCTCAGGAATCTCTTTTCCAGAAGGGGAAGCCATTAGCTAAGAAGGTGAAATGAATTTGCAACTGCTCTTCTGTATTTACAGAGCTTGTTCAACAACTGCTCTCTGTGGAGCTTAAAATAGTCTTTTGAGGATAGGAAACATCTCAGCTTCAATCCAACATCTACGTCTTCTGTAAAAAAAAGCAATCCAGGGTGCCAATGCTGGCACAGTTTCCCTTTTGCAAGCAGGCAAGAGATTCTCACACTGTGTCTGCTCTGGATGTGTACTTTGGCCAGACTCCAGCTCAAAACACTGCCCTGCTGCTTCCACTGTTTTGTTGGAATTTTGAGCCAGCATTGCTCAGAGGCTGCAGTGTCTCCAAGAGCCGAAGGGGACCATTCACCAGTGCTAGCAGGTAACCTACAGGTTTAGGTGTGTTAGCCAAATCCTGATGCTCTGCAGTGTGGCCACTGTGCATCCTTGGGTGCAGGACTTCCAAGGAGTGCAAGCAAGATGGCTTCAATGTGGGTGCTCCCACTGGCTCCTTCTCTGCATCTCAGCATCAGCTGAGGACTTTTGGTGCACCCCTGGGAGGATGCCAATATCATCCTTGCTTGGAGACTGTAGAGGTCTCTCCTGCATGATGCCAGCCAGTCACACTGTGCTGGTCAGGGTTGGCCACATCTTGAACATTGGGAAAAGTAAGTGCAAGGAGAAAGGCAGTCTTAGGACGTAGGGGCTGAGCAACTCTTTCCAAACCCTGAAGCAGTGTCACACAAATGAAAGGGAAAAACTGGGGTTCTCCAGAGATGCCTGCACACACATGAGTCTGACTCATCTGTGGCTGCCCAGGGGCCCTTCTGTCAGATGGAAAAGAGCTGAGCTGTGGCAGTTGCAGCAGCGGCTGCAGCAGCAGCAGTGCCCTATTCTCGTAATTCATCGCCATCTGCTTCTCCCAGTTAGAATCTATAGCTACTTCCCCCCACCAGACAGTTAAAAACATGCCCTGATTTTTGTCTTCCATGCAGCATTTTATTTATGATAGTTCTGGACCAATCTTAATTACAGTTTACCAAGGGAATTGTAGAGCAGTCTCATCTTCTCCAGGTCTAGTTCCACATATTAGCTATTTTCTTCCAACAGTTATAGATATGTGTAGATGTAGCCTCTCTCTTCCCCTCCCTTTCTTTTTATTTCTTTCTCTCTCTCCCACTGGATGCGTGTATGTATGTGAACCAGGGAAAGAAACAAAAAAGCTGATGCTTGAAACAGATTAGTTTGCATTACACAGCTGACCGGCTTTCTTAGCGAAGGCAGGATACTGGGAATTCAGCATTTCCCCTTTGATTGATTGTCTCTGTGTCTTGGGAGATTAGAATTTGGCATTTTGAGTCACTCGTGACAAGTCTAAAAGCAACAAAAATGCACCTGTGACATAAAATCAGGCCTAAGATAACTTATCCTTTCCTTCCTTGGCTTCATAAAGGCGCCTCTTTCATTTGCATTGCTGTTTACTTATTTAAGACAGACAGAGATTGTGACATTTTTCATCACAAAGCATTTGATAAAGTACTTTACAAGAGCTAATGCAGCGGTTGCCCAGGATGGACAGTGTGCCCAAGACTACAAAACATCCATTAACTGACCCTGCCTTCCAACAACTCCATCGACAATGATTTTGTATTCTTTCTGCTATACAAAAATATTTTTAGATTGGTATTAACCTCTCTGTGCTTGTGTGGGTGGATGCATGTGTGTGTGTATATTATTACTCTTGGTATTAACAACTGCAAAATGTACCCGCTCGGTTCGCTTTCTAAACGAGCAGGATGTACTGAACATCAGTGGGCTCTGTGCTGAACACAGGACAGGCTCTGTACCTACGAGGAATCCCAGCTATGAGGAACGTGTAATCATGCATTCATGTTGCTGCTTTTACGAGGTTACAATCTGTTTCTCTTTTAAAGGCCCATTTCAGTTCCTCCACAATTTTGTCTTGTGAAATGTGTTTGGCTTGAAAAAGACCAGGATGGTTCTGAAAGCAAGTGAGAATATTTGTGCAACATCTGAAGGAGAGCTTATCAAACAATATTGGAACAGTAGTTTATTAAAGATTTAACCCCTTTGACATTTTCATTTTTGTTTACTGTTTGTTCACATCCTGCTAGCTCAAGGATATACTGTTTATTGTCCTTCAGATTTTCCATATCATTAATTCTGGCTGGAGGCTCCAGCAACAGCTGTATTTGAAGAAACTAGATTATAATTGAGAGAAATTATTAATGATTTTGTTGTGCCCTCTTACTTTCTTATTGATTTCAGTGGAAATCATCAGCTTGACAGTATTCCCACCGAGCTCAAATGGAAAGGGGCCATAGGTGTGACTGCCATGATCTGGAGTTCAGCTGGGTGTGCCAAGGGCACAGAAATCCTCTCCTGCTCAGGGTGAGCAAGCCACCCCCATTCCCAAGACTCCCCTTTCCTCCCTGGCACAGTGAGATCACATCATGTGTACTGATTGCAGTTTATAGGGCAGAAGAATTTGTTTTCTATGAGATAGCCCAATTATCTGCATCCTTCCCCAGAACAGGAAGGCTCCATTTGCAGCTATAAGATAATGATTCCAGACTCAGCCTTGCAGATTTGAGTTTCTCTACCTTATTACAGAGAGGGCTGGTTTCAAGCATGGGCAAAGCTCTTGGCTGCCAAAGGCAGGAGCCTGCCAGGGGCTACCAGCAGCCTGGTTTGCTTGGCTGGAAGTGGTGGGGATGACTGTGGCTGCAGCAAGCATCACCCCACTGTCCAGCCTTTCCCCTCCAAGCTGCGTGCTACACAGAGGATAGAAAAGAAGCAGCATATCCAGGGAGGGACCCACCTGGGAGGGACCCACCCTACTGCTTCCACAGACATGACTTGCTTGCCCAAGGACGAAGTGAAAATCTTTGGGTTGCAAAATTAAATTTTGCCTGCCCTGCTGATAAGCCTTGAGACAACTCTGATTAAAGAGGTATCTTCACTTTCTTCTATTTTGACTACAAAAAGAGGTTTATTGAAAGGTTGATTCTGATCCCTGTTAAGAAAAAAAGTAAAGGAGAAAGACAACAAAATTCTTCTTGATTCAAGATTTTAGAGTTAAGTCTTACTGACAATACAATATTTTCTTAAAGTGTTACTTGAAGAGGAATATTTTGAATCTAAAATCATTTATATTACCTCCACAGCAATATGTTTGCCAATTTTTCGTGAGCCTCTCTGAGTCCAACATAAACACATTATCCTACAAAATCTTAAATAAAGGTAGTTTAGACATTGCTTCCGCAAGAGGCAATTTGCTCAATCAGGGATGATAAATGTGGAACTGCAGGTTGAAAATGAAATGTGATCCTCTAGCCAGACAAACAAGGGGAAAAAAGTGCTCATATGAGAAATTTTTATTGGTAATTTCTTGATTAACCAATGCTCATTTTCCAGAGAGAAAGGCATCTATTGGTTCCTGTGAAATATTTCTTCTCAGGCATCTTTTATCAATATGTCTGCTGTTTTCAGGGACTCAGAGGTACATGGGGAATACAGAAGAGTATTTAACATGAGACACCTCACACAGGATGCTTGGAGCAGGGATGAGCTCGTCCCCTGTCAGCTGCAATGACCCAACTCCATGCTACTCCCAAGACCAGGTGTGCCCAGGGCAGCTGGACTGGATTTTAAGGCACAAGGAAACACTTTTCACCTTATTCTTCCCTGACTCCCCCTTCAAATCAGCCCTTCCAACTCCACTGGCTTCATTGCAAGGGCAGGACTGTAAGGGAATTAAGGCAGGGTGTGAGGCAAGTGGGGGGTGCACAAAGGTGGGAGGTAGAAAAATAAGGGCTAGCTGGGCAGAAGGAAGGGGCAGAACTGCCAGGTCATGGGGACCCTGCCCAGCCTCCCCCCAACAAGCCTCTCCTTGCCATAACCGTGGCCCAGGATCACATTTCAGCCCAACCAGTCCCTTTCCCAGCAAGCAGTGCCTCCTTCATTAAGGCTTTCCCCAAGCTTCAGTTGTCTATTTGCTCCCAGCATCTTTCCAGCAGTCCTTGTTTCTCCTCCCAAGCTTCAAGCTGCCCCAGTGTCATGCTTTCATCCCTCCCCCAGTCCATTTTCCAGCCCCTCCTTTCTCTGTCCACCCCATTAGCTCCTGAGTCAGTGCTGCCTGACTCCCCACTAGCTCCTCTCTCTCACCTGTATCTTGCTGGTTCCCCCAGTCCTCCTTGAAGCTGGGTGGAGATGTGGCACTTGTCTCCCTCATTCTTCATGCCAAAGACCAGGAAAAATCAGAGTGGGAAAATCAGAGACATCTATTCCTCAGTGCCAGCATTACGTGCCATGAAATCTTCCAGTAAGTCAGATATTGTGGTCTACCTGCAAATCTGAGGGCTGCTGAAGGGCTGTAAATCTGATTCCAAATGGGTTTCGTTCCTTCAGAAGACTGGTTTGTGCATACTGATGGAATATGGCACTGCTCTGTGTGAAATATGAAATGAATGGTTTATTATTGGCTTATCAGAAATCAGTCCTGGAGGTTGTTCCTCACAATGCACTTTGATTAGAACAGGAGATCAGACCAGCAGTGTTTCCTTCTGTCGCTGAAATCTGAATGATTTGGTCCATCTGAAAATTATGCTATTTCCCACTAATTTCACTGATTGACATAGCTAATAGGGAAGTCTGTTCTTGCTGCTGGAAACCCTTGACTGATCTGCCTGGGGAAGTTTGGATGCAGGGGCTGGTTTAGCAAGGAGAAGAGCCTCACCCTTCAGCAGAGGGCAGCCACCTGGGGATCTGCAGGGACAAACTTCTTTGGAAACCCACAGGGGGAATGCACAACACTTCAGAGATGAATTGATATGCCTTAAAACACTGCAATACGTGACTGGTGAGGAGGTTGCAACAGTGGGGATTACCTTTTCAAGAGCTCAAGGAAAGTACCACCTAAACAGTAGGTAAGTCAAGCCCTATCTTGGCTCCAGAGGCCCTGTATTTGGCTGACACTCCCAATCATAGTCTTCCCCATCTGTGAGGTACCAGGTAATGGTGTGTGGTAGAGCTGGTTGCTCGCAACATCTTCAAGACTCGGTACAAGATCATCTGTGTGCCCAGCACATCCCTCTGGAAGCAGAAATAGCAACAGCCATCAAAATCCCTGGCTTTAGTTTCAGGCTAGCATGATTAGCTCTTTTTCTCTTTCTTCTGAGGACTAGATGTAACTGAGAAATCAATCAAACTTCAACCTCTGCCAGCCTATGAAGGGTGGAGAAGGTGGAGGTTCCCAGCAGGTTGTATGATCTGTCATTTCTCTGGTCTGAAAGGCAGGAAGAGGAGAAATGTCTTTGTTCCGCATTCCTGCTAACTTTCTTGGCATAATGAGCTAGCCAGCTAATAAGCAAGTAATTATACATTGGAATACACAGTTCAGTGGCAATGCTGTCTGTCTGCAGCCATGCTGAGAAATGAGGCAAGAAAGTACTCTGTTCTTGCTCTGCTCAGCTCTCTGCCTCGCTCTCTGAGTTTGGGTGAGTCACACCTTGGCTCTGTGTTTCAGCCCCCTCTTCACACAGGGGAGTGCTCCTTCATGCTTGCTTTTGATCAGAGTTGCAACTCCTGGCTGAGACAGCCATGCCAGCAGAAGCCCTCTGTGTGAGTGTAAGTTCACTTGTGTTGATTGGAAGCAGTGAGGAGATGGGTGATCCTGGCAAGAGCAGCTCTGCTGGTAAACTGCCCCCCCCAAGAGCGGCGTTTGAGTGCTACACAGAACTCACAGCCTGTCTTGTGTCCCCAGGTAGCCCCAGCCCCAGCTTCTCTAAAATGATCAGAGCAACTCCAATGAAAAATATGTTGGTAAATGGGGTTGGTTTTTATATCATTTCCTCCCAGTAGGGGTTTTCTGTTAATTTCTTGTATGTAGCATCTAGTGTTACTTAGTTTTATACAGTAATGGTTCTTCTAACTCTGAATTGCTGTACAATTGTGTTATAAACATGTTAAGTTGAAATAGGGTATTTCACCCTGGATTTACTAAAATGGATCAATTTACGGAGGAAAAACAAGGATGCTGCTGTGCCTTAAGAATGTGAGAATATTTAAGCACAGAGGCAACATGGAATTGTGTTTCAGGCTCACCCCAAAGGTAAAGAGGCAGCAGCAATCCTTGAAGCAGTTGTGTGTATGTGTGTATGTTGTGTTTTACATCCTTCCAGCAGGCACAGTTCTGAACATTCTCTGTTTTTTGCACATTTCTTTTGCAACTTTTGGATTTGTGCAATGAGTTTCTAAAGATATTTTCACTTCAACAGGCGGCTGGTTAAAAATGTAGCTGTAGCGTATCGGGGGACAGAAGAGAAAAGGATTTCTCTGTGTGTGTGTGTTTGTACACACAGGTTGACACAAAAATAAAAAAAATCACTGGATCCTTGAGTCAGGTATTGCTGCAGCAGCAAACGCCAGAAAATGAAGAGACAAGAGCAACTTTCAAGGGCAGCTCATAGACTGGATGTAATACCCAACAAGGAAACTACTTCTGCACAAGATAATTGTAGGGACTTTATCCTGAAAGTCACTAAAAGCATCTGAGCCTTGTGTGCTACTTTTGCACCATGGGATAGATTTGGGTCATGAGAAGGGAGTGGTTTTAGATAAGGTCAGAGGGGCCAACTACCCATGACTTTATTTGTGTTCCACATTTCTCAAAGCACTTGGACTTCAGGCATCCAAGTTTCCTCAATATCATATAGTATCAAAACACTGAGATGAAATAATGTTTTTATACAAGTGGTATGTGTGCAGAGACTGCTGAGGAACACAAATGAGGGCTGAGAGACCCAGTCCTTGCAGATGAGCTCAGAGCATTCTCCCTCATGGAAGTAAGATTTGCAACACTCTATCACTCCAGACCTCATCAGCTTGCAGACCTAAAGCAGGAAAGTTCAATGGCAAGCAATGCCTTGCCCAGTAAGGCAGCTCTTTGCATTCTCTCCTTGAGCCTGGAAACCCTCTGATGTATTCACCTGCCACCCTGAGATATAGGTATGAGCGGAGCAAGGAATGACAGTGAAACAGGCCATATAAGTCATTTTGAATTAAAATGTAAGTGTCCACATCCATCTTTGAGTGCCTCTGGAAGAGATAAGTACACTTGGGGCCACTCTATTTCCAACAGAAACTCTGGCCTCAGGATTTCCAAAACTCAGGTCAGAGTTGTGTTTACTCATAACCCTCCTTGAAGGAGTCTAGGCAGAGGAAAGATGGGGTCAGGCTTAGAGAGTGGATTTGTGGTAGTGAAGGGAGAGCAGGAGACCTGCCAAAAAAAAAGAGTAGGAGGAAGCCTCCACCAGGCACTGGGCTGACCCAGGCATCTCCAGTCAAAACAGCCAGAGGTGGTGAGCCAGGGTCTGCACACCCATTCTTCTGGGTGGAACAAAGCCCATCCCTGTAAAGGTCTGACTGCCCAAGCTGTTTGGACTGTGGCACTGCACATTGGCTTTGACAGCTATGGATTTCAAATTTTTTTCATTGTTGTGTTACAGTGAGAGGCTGGTGGAGAGCTGCACCTCTGAACAGCAGGCTATGGTCCCCCAGGAAGCAGTGGGGCTCCTTCAGGCATTGAATGAGATGTTCTTCTCTGCAGCCTGTCTGGCACATTGTTGGATCTTTCTGCAACCAGCTCTGCCAGCTCTTGTGGCCTGGGATGGATAGTGAAGAGAGATTCTGGCAGTAAAATAGTTTACTCTGCAGCTACCTTTTAATATCAAAAAAAAAAAAAAAAAAAAAAGGCTCAACTTCTTGAAGTGAGGGTGGCTCTCTCTAAGAACAAAAAGGGACCGAAGAACTTCTTGTGTGTTATTTTAAGTCACTGTATGCTGATAGGATCAGCTTCCCAAAAATGAGTAACTGGGCAACTGAAGTGAGAATACCAGCTGGAGTTTTCTCACCAACTAGAGGTGTCAGGACACGTGAGCCACAGCCTCACCTGAGTGCTTCCACAGCAGTGACTCTGCAGGATGGCTTCCTCCTCTCCTCAGGGAGACATGATGTGCTGTCTGTGACCAAAGGCTGCCTCCAACAAGGCCTGAACATGAAGGTCCCCTCTAAGAATTGTAAGAGCTGATAAACCATCCCCATGCTGTGAGACGTGTTTAAAACCCCTCAAGGGAAATTCAAGTAGCACATTCCCCTGGGAGTGCTGACAACAGGTTCAAACACAGCCCTCTGGCTGAAGGCATCTACTTCAGGAACAGGTCCTTTGCTGTCACCTGCGCCACCACCTCCACCTCAGGGCAGGGCTCACATGTTTTAGATCAGCTGCCTGGCACTGACAAAAGCTGCAATCGATGCACCTTTTGCTTGTAGTGGCAGAGGGCATGAACAGGGGAGAATCATGCCCGAACCCTTTATATCTGCTTTTTGTGAAAAAGCGTCCCTCTGCAGCCCAGTCTGGGAGATGTGGGCTAGGAAAGGGCACCGAGGCAATAAAAGGAAGTGGAAGAAAGGAAGAACAAGTTCCTTTGACCAGCACCAGCTTGACATTTTCTCAACTCACTTTTTACACATGAAAGGAGGGGTGGGAAAGAAGAAGAAAGCATGAATGTAGAAGAAGAAGCAGGCAGAAGAGAAAAAAGATCAAAGGAAAGGTGAAACAAGAAAAAGATGTTCCCAGTGATGCCGAGACACTTGTCTGTGTCCCTGTACCAGCCCAAATCTGTCCTAAAGCATAAGAGAGAGAAAAAAAAAACCCCAAAAAACCAAAAAACACAAAACCCAGCAGGATCTCTGTCAAACTAGATATATAGGCTAAGAGACATAGAGATTGGTAGAAAATGTTGAGTTAAAAGCCTGTGTGTTTAGTGCACAAGCAGGGACGGGGGAAGCGGGGAGGGCACAGGGTGAGCACTTGAGCTAGGGAAAGAAGAGTGGCCACACATTGAGATCACAGGGGCAAGGGATTGCAAGGGCTTTCAAATAAGCCTTAACCAGGAAACAGAAGTTTGTCAAAGTATAGTTGGGTAAAGGCAGGAGGCAGGAATAGCAGAATCCGATACAATAGCAACCAGCTGTCAGAAATCCTAGCACAGCCCTGCGACTGACAGCATCTGGGAAGTGCAAGGAGAAAGGGTGGTAAAGACCAGGTAGGATGAATACCTCGGGTGAAGAATAGAGATAGACTCCCTCTCCATCACTCTTTTCAGTACCAAACACTATCTGTGATGAGAAGAGATAATCAAAAATGTGCAGAATACACAAGAGGCTCAGAGGTACCAGTAGTGGTGCAAAATACATCTGGGAGGAAAGCGAGCACATCATAGGTCTATTCCCTGGAGTGGAGATGTGGAGAACTGAGGACAGCAAAGCAGAACCCTTGGGATTTATAGCCCTATCTTGGCATGCTTCATACTGAAAGCAGGAGATACCCAGGAGAATCTAGGACTGCAGCAGCACCAGCCTGGTGTTATGAATGATGGGAAATGCTGTTCTAGGCCAGGGGAATTTTTTTGCACAGAGATTCTGATTCCAGCACTTCAGAATGGCAAACTAGAATTTTTTTAATGTATTTTGTTTTACAGTTTTCCTGGAAAGACCAACTAAACAGAAAGAAAATAGACAGTTCAGCTGCATCCTATCATCGTAGCTTTTCCCAGCTTCTCATCTTCCAGGAGTTTGTGTGTTGCAGAGTACCTGGTGCTGTTGTGTCTAGTTTCTTTGTAGCAGTTCGAAGGGCTCCCCTTCCTCACACACACACTGGCTTTCCCTTGCCCTTCCCAGTTCCCCCTCTTTGGCCCCTTTGCTGCCCGATTCCACTGTCTCAGGTCAGACACTTGCCCTGTTCCACACTGCTGCAGAACCTGCTCCAGCTCAGAAGCAGCACAGGAACAACCCTGTATGCTCACCTGCTTGATGCAGACCTATGATGTAGTTAGAACTCCCCTGTTCCCCACCTCCTTGCTAACATCTCTGCTGCAGTGCTACAGAGACCTCCAGCTTTGCCCTTCCAAACTCTTATCTCTCCTGCAGCATTCAGAGTCACCCTGGCTTTCCCCATTGCCTTTAAGGTGCACCATGATGTTCCTTTTCTCTTCCTTTTTATTTCTACTCCCTTTCAGTAGGCATAGCAGGGAAATGTTGTAGTAAAGTTTCCATATACGTGTGGAAGGAGGGAGGGGAGGAAGAGACCAAACTTCAGAGATCCTGGAGACATTCTTGTATGGGTTGCTGAGAAGAAAATGAACAGGAAGGAGGTGATAGAAATGTCAGGCCACAAGCTGAAGAGATCACCAGGGCTCAGAGATAGTTGCATCATCCCAGGAAAGAATGAAATGACAGTCTGCACCAGAATATAGCATGAAAACATTGGCACAGAGATAATTAATGTTCGTGCAACTGGACCTTGGCCTCGCACGGTTCCTCAATCGCTCCTTGCCTGGTGTCATGCTTTGTATGATTTGCTCTCTTTGAACACAGCAGCTGTCCCAGAGACTGTCTACCTCTTAACAGAGCTGTGAAATATAGGTGATGGAGTGTGTATAAATATTTCAGAGACAGGACTCATTTGACAAGTGGGGACTTGAGAAGTGACCAGAGACACTGACTCCCAGATGGAAAGATGGGACAAATATGTTCTGCGGAAACAGTCGGGGGGGGCGGAAAGGCATCCTTCATCTTTGCTTTCTGACAAGTAGAATCACTACAGGCTATGGTTTCCCCATAACAAGTAGCTTGCTTAGCAAGTGTGCACGTGAGTGCTGCCTTGCTGTCACCCATTGGAAACTCCGTAATTATGAATGCTATGATTTATTAGGCCTCAAGCAATCATTATTAATTACCTTATTTAGCAAATGCAGTTATGTTCTTGGGTTTTGGCAGTACTTTTTCCTACTCAGAATATACTTTGGCAGTTTACTTTGAAATTCATCTTTCATAAGCGTTTGTGCCAGTGAAACATGAGCATGTGCACTGAATACTAACACAAAAGGGGTGTGAAGCATACATTTTTTTGATTTTTTTTGACTCATTAGCCAGATATGTAATTCATACTCATTCAAACACCGAGGCACTATTCCATAATTTAATGAGAATCCCTGAAAAAAAAATAATGGAAAGGCTACAAAATGCCACATAAATATCCTTATTTCAAAATTATGCATAGAAAAGAACAAGACTCATGTCTCCACAGTTTTATTTTATCACCACAAAGCTTCCTGGATCTGCAACCATCTCTTCATCTTGTTTTCCTTGAGTTGCCTTCAGCCTGCTTTGTGGAGATGTAGACAATTTTACTTTGTCTCATTATCATCAGCTCCTGCTTCTCCTCAGGCCCTGGCAAAGGAGTTGACCCACCTGTCCTCTTGGTGCTGGCTGCCTCCTTCTACCTATGCACCCTTTATTAATGCTGCAACCACCCACTGCGGGAAGGATTAAATCCCTCTCAGATAAGGCTTTATTGTATTAAAGAATAAATTTGCTCACATCAGGGGCTTTCACAGGTGCCCTGCTCTATGCCATCAGCTAAGGAAAAGGCATCTTAAGAGTGTGAAAACCACAGTTTCTTGGCAAATTTTCCCTTAGTAATAGCAAAAAGAAACACAAAGGAAAAGAAATCCTAAACCACCACAAAAACAAACAAGGCAGTTTTATACTGGTGGTATCGTGATAAGGGACAGAATAGAGCCCAGTGGGAAACTGCCTGCCGTGCCTCCTACATCCATGGATGCCTGGCACTGGGGGGACGCTGGGCTCCGGGGGGATGCTGTCCTGTCTGTATCGTTGCTCTCTTCCTGGTGCACGCTACTCTTTTCTCTTTCTGACTGAGCACCGTTTACAATAGGAATAACTACTTGCTAATTAGAGGCTATATCTATTAATTGCTTGTTTGTTAGAGCATGACTGAGCAGCCAGCCGCTCTCTGGGTCATATCTTTTGACTTGTTTTTTAAATTACATTTTTATCCAGGGAGTGACTTGCTCACATGACAACTCAGTGCCTGCCGGGTCCCGCACCCCTGGCCAGCTGCCGCGGGAGCGGGCGCGGATGCAGGGCCGCGGGGCAGGGCCGGGAGCCCCCGGGGCACCGCCGTGGCCGAGGCGGGGGCTCGCAGGGGCCAGCCCCGAGGAAGAGCCTGAGAGGACCCGCTGTGGCTAAGGGACACCGGCGTCAGCCCGTCCCCGGGAGCCCCGGCTGTGCCAGCGCGGGGGAAGAGGCGAGCCGGAGCCCGGCTCCCGGGAGCAGAACGCGCCGCTAAGAGGGGTTTCCACGGCGCTGGCTCCGCTTTACGGTCTGGCCCATTGCTATGGACCCGGGCCAGGCAGGGGTGGGCTCGCCAGCTCGGGGGCGAGCAGCTCTAGGCTTCCCAGAAGCAGCGTTTAGTATCCCCAACAGAGCAGACAGAGATGGAGATGGCGAAGCAGGGCCCCGCGTAGCCCCCGCTGCCGGTGGTGATGCTCGGGGCTCCCACAGCATCCTCGTCCTCCTCCCAGCCTCTCGCCCGGGCCCTACGCGGGGTGGGGGTGGCGGGGGGGACACGGGCAGCGGGGCATGCACTGCTTCCCCGCTCCGGGTTTCGTGTAGGAGCATCACCCCGGCCCGGGCGGGCAGTCCGGCGAGTACCGCGGCCCCCGCCGCCACGCACCGGGCTGGGGCCCCGCACAGCACCCCCGCCCCGCAGGAGCGCCGCGCCCCGCCGCTCTCTCGCAGCATGCACAAGGCAGCCCCGCCAGCCTGCAGCCTACCTGAGGGGCCCCAAAAAACTTTGCTGGCAGCAGCGAGCGCCAGCACGGGAGACACCCCGCAAACCTGCGCTGCCCCCCATCCCTTGGCATCTCAAGTCCCAGCTGGGAGAAGCCGACCTTGCCGCGAGGGTCCTGAGGATGAGAGTACCCCGGACTGACACTCGGGTCCTCCGCCCGAAGCAAGTCCCTCTTTCTCCCACCCCTGCAGGCTTGTCTATAATTGGGCCGGGGCGAGGCGCGGGGTGGCTCGCAGAATTGGGCAGGAGGCAGGGCTCTCCCCAGCACGCCCGCTTTAATTGGCTCTTTTTTTTTTTTTTTTTTTTTTTTTTAAGCGACGGGGAATGAAATGGTGAAGAGGGTGAGGGGGAAAACCTGGAAAGCCAACAGAGTAGAAAATAAGGCGCGGCTGGCAGAGCTGGCAGGCAGGGAGGTGTGAGGCGCTGGCGGGCGCGGGCAGCCGCGGACGCCCCGTCGGGGGGCGGTGGAGCTGAGTGCCCCGGGGCCGCCTGCGGAGCGGTGACGTTCCCGGCAACTTTTGCAGGAGATTTTTGCGCTTCAGGAAAAAGCAGTGGGGTAGGGAGTTCCCAAGAGGTGTCCAGCTGGCGTCTGGCAGCAGTAGCTCAACTTTGTCCACCTTCTTGTCCCTCATTGTCGGCCACCTTCCAGTTGCAGCCTGTTAGTTCCCACTAGGAGCTCCGGCAGCCGTCGAGAGAGAGAGACACGGGCCCCTGTACAGCTGCAAATCCTCTGCGAGGCGGGCGGAGCAGGCAAGCACGGAGGCGACGCACCCACGCGAGGCTGGCACAGAACATCAGGGAAAGTTTTGAAGGGCGAAGGACCTGGCAGGCTGGGGAGGAAGCGAGGAGAGCCGGGCTGAGCTGCAGGCGCAGCGAGGGTGCGTGGTCTCTCTGCTCCTCGGTTGCTTCTCCCTTCAGGCTGGTTGGGGCGGTGCAGTGCAGCTGGGAGAGCTCTTGGGAGCCGCTTTAAAAAAAAAAAAATCCTTCCTGGATTTGATTAATTACAACAATCCCCTCCTCAGAAGATCTGAAAAAGAGGAGCGAGTATCACCTATCCCTTCCTCCGCCTTTCAGCAGCTGGCTCCTACCCCCCACCCTCGCTTCCCCCCTTTTTCTCCACCTCCTTCTCCTTCTCTGCCCGTCCGCTCCAGGGGCTGCGGCCAGAGCCTCGCCAGGAGGAGGGAGGGTGAGGACACGCTGAAGTTGGCCCCAGTTGGCAGCACTTCGGGCAGCGCGGGACTTGGGGCAGCGCTCGGCAGCTCCCGCTGAACAAAGGAGCCCGTTTCCCGCAGAGATCGGGGGATAGCGCCGGGCTGGCCCGGGCCCTGCTCCTGCCCTAGCCCGGTGCCGGCCCGGTGCCCCTGGGCTGGCCTTTCCNCTTTTTTTTTTTTTTTCCTAAATTTTAAATTTTACCCCCAGGCGGCCCCTGTGTGGGGGGTCCCTTCCTCCGCCCGAGGGGCGCCGGTGCCCGGCGCGGAGCGGGGCGCATGGGGCGGCGTTTCAGGAGGCTTTCGGCTGCTCCTTGCTCCCCCGCCGGATGCTGCCGGAGCTGTTTTGGCTGTTTTTCTTCGCCGGCGATGAAGGCTCTGCCTTGAAGATGGACATGATCTGTTTTTTATTCCTGTCTCTGGTGCCGGTGTACAGCAGGGGACAAGGGGTGTACGGTAAGAGACGCTGTCGCTGTTTGCGAAAGAGGGGTGAGGGGTGGGGGGCGAGGGCGCAGACGGCGGCGGTGGGATCAAAGTTAAAAAGCACCTGCAGGAAAAAGTAAATGATGCCGCCGAACCTCGTCTCAGCCTGAACGGAGAGACTGACGCAGCAATAGGGCTTCTAGCGCCTGTAGCTACTTCATAATTCCTCGCCGTAACCTCTGGCCGCCTCCCATGAACGAGTCCGCCGAGATGGCACGCAGGGACCGCCGGCGGGACTGCCGCCGGGGGAGCGACTGGAGCCCCGGCCCTGCCTCCCCTCTCCCCACCCGCCTGGCGTGGGGCGCCACGCTGCTGCCGGCGGGGGCGGCTCCGGGAGCACCTCCGAGTTGCATTTTCCTTGGGGCAGGGGGAGGACGGAGGATCCCTTCTCGGCGATGCGCTTGCGGGTTTCCTCGCTCTCAGGACCACCGGCACGGGGAAGCAGGGAGACGGGCGGTCGGGCTGCCCGGTCTCGTTCCCTGGTGCCGGGGGCTGCGCGCTCCCGCCAGCGGCGCGGCTCCACCCGGCTCGGTGGGGCCGGATCCCCGCTGCTCCCCACGGCCAGCCCCGCCGGGCAACCCGCGGGGGTGAGGCGAGGCTGGTTTTGCACCATGTGGAACTTTGCTGCTGATTTTCTTCTTAAGGTGATGGAGATGGGTGGGTGGTGGTGTGTGGCAGAGATGATGCCGAGCTGATTGATTTTTTTTTTACTATTATTTATTATTTTTGCATTTATGGAGCTTATTTCCTCTCCTTGTTTGCAGGCAGGGTGGCAAATGGCGAGCTCGGGTGGTCTCCTCATGAGAGGTTTGGCTTCCGCAGCCCCTCAGTGCGAGAGCAGAGGCGGGGGATGACACCCCGTGCCGCCGAGCACAAGCCCCGGGCTGAAAGAACACCCGGGATTTACTTTAGCCAGCCGTGCAGCCCCCCTTTCCCTCTCCCAGCCCTGTCTGAATTCTTGCTTTACAAGATCTGCATTTCCAATACACTGGGAAAAAATAAATAAAAGCAACCCACAAGACTTGTCTCTCATAACAAGCCGGCTTTATCTTGGCTTACAACTCAGTTGTGCGTTGCTGTTAAGTCCTCCTGGAAGGCATGCCACTGCCTCTAACAAGCCAAGCTCTCTGAGCTCTGAAGAGAGACCCCAGTGAGAGAATCCAGCCCCCCCGCTCCCTCTTTTTTAACAGCACGCAGCCAGTCTCTTGTGTGAGCTCTGGCAAAGATCAGTTCAGTCTCACTGACTATGGGTAAGTCTTTGTAGGTCACTTTTTAATGATGTATTTCTTTAATGGAAACAATTCCTCCTTTCTCCTTGAGGACTGGGATGTTAATTTGAGTTTGGGTCTGTTTTGTAAAATAGCGGTTTTAAATAGAGGGTGTTTAGCTTCCTTTATTTTTTCTTTCTTCTTCTCAGTATATGTGTTTTATCCCAGTCTGCATATCCAGACAAAAATTGTATGACCCTTGAAAGGCTGGAAAGATGAGGAGTAGAATGAGTTTGTGGTACAGAAACCCAGTCAGGGCATATCATTTAAGCCTTTAAAACAGGTAATCTGCTTCTAGCTGAACTTTTATTATTTCACTTCAGTGTGTTTGCAGCTGAATAGCTGTCAGTTTCTGTAGAATGGACTCACTGCTTAGGATTGTAGCAAGAGGGACAGAGCTTAAAAGCAGGTTTGCTTAAATGTGCTTTAGAGGGTTGCCTGTTGTATTTTTTCATACACTCCAGTGAACTTGCATTTGACAGAGTTGCTGCTATTAGATCTTCAGAATAACTTACTGATGTTTTTGTCTTTTTCTCTCAGAGAGAGATTGAAGAAGCTGTGTACAAAAGAAAGCACAGATGCAGACATACACTAAGATGAAGGCATCCTTTTAAGCCAAAATGGTCCACTACTTCTATCTGTTCTCTTACTTAACTACACAAAGGGGAAATCTAGTGTTTTCCTTCCTCTTCCCACCCCTACCTCTTCAAACTATCGAACAACAGGAGCCTTAATGCGCAGTTGTCGCTGAGTGCAGCCCAGAGCAGTGTCTTGTGGAATCAGCACGCTGCAAACTTGGACGGTGACTAATAGTTTTCATATTGTCCTTACCAATTCTGCCTTCAGTCTTCTACCCTGGGCTGATTTCATGCCTTCTGCAGCCAGCACTGTTTCTTTGGATGTGAGATTGCTGTTACCAATGGCTCAAGCAGAGCTGGATTAATAGTGTTATATGTGCAAGGATAAATAAAAAGCAGGATTAGAAATTAGTCCCTCCTCCACTTGGGTTTTTCCTCTGTACTGGTCTCTTGCCACAGCTTTAAGCTGCACTTCAGCATTCTATGTTGTGAATGTCAATCTCGTGTGGCACCTAATGGAAAAATTATGGGAGCTCAAGTGTCACGGCTCGGATCTCTTTTCCTGCCTTTGCGTATTGGCAGTGGAGACTGGGGGAGCCATCTATATGGGTCTATAAATACATTTTACTTTAGCAAATCTCCTGAGATTAAATCAGATTAAACAAGATAAAGTATCCATGTGATGTACCCTTTAAATAATACACCCACATGGATGTGCACAAAAGACCTCTGTCTGGGAGAGCAGAGTTGTTGGAGAGGTTTATTGAGATGAATGGTATAAATAAAATGTGTATAAGGGGGGTTCTGGGAAAGAAGCATTTGCAATCGAGGTGCAATTTAATTAGGAGTCAAGGTGCTTTTTGCCTGCTACCTGGAGAGGCTTGTTATATAAATTGGCATTTGTTGTAATGACTGAAGTGTGTCTGAAACCCTCTTCTCATTAGCTGATCCCATTCTTTCAGCCTTGTTTGTTGCAGTGAGACAAGGCTGGCCTGATGGGGAAGGCAGTGAGACAAGGCTGGCCTGATGGGGAAGGCAATTCAGCAGGCTGCCAAGAGGCAACTTTTATCAGTCTTTTGTGGTAGCTTATTTCCCAGACTGTGTGTGCTTTTTAGTCCTGGTGTGTTAATGCTGCTGGTCAAGATGATGAGCCAGCTGTAATAGATCTCTAGAAAATGTCAGAATTGAGGAGGAGGAAGGAGGAAAGAGGTAAGGAGACAGGGGACTTGCCCTTCAAGGCTTGGAGTTATCAACACTTAAAGACTAAGTTAGACTGAGAGGGGAGGATTGGGGCGTGGTAGTGGCATTCAAAGGGAAAAGTATGCCTTTTGCCTCCCACTGCCTTCTAGATTCCAGGACTTGGGTAGCTCTGGTTTGGTGTGCACAGTGCTGCTGCTGTGCTTGTTCCATGAACAGTGTGTAATCAACATTTCTGGGTTGTCTTGGAATTAGCACAGTCCCACTGATCAGCAGCAGTCTTTCAGGCAGAATAAGAGAGTGGGATGTTTTGTCCCCTGCCTGTCCTAATTCAGCTGCAGAAAAGACATTGCAGGAGTGGGCATCACAGTGTGTGGGCTACATACAGCAAGGTGATGGAAATGGAATAAAAGGAAATGTTTAGGCTGGGCAGCAAGGAAAGCTGCCTGGCACCATGATCAGAGGGACTGGATGGGCTGCACTTGAAACTGGTGGGGTGGAGCACTTGGAGTGTCAAGTAGTCCTGCCCTGGTCTCAGAGGTGGGGAATAAATGTCCTGTTAAGGCTCTTTGTTTTAAGGGGCACCATCACATTGAATCATCCCTGAGATGCCACTACAGACGTAATAAAAAAACCAAACCCACCAGACTAATGGAAGACTGTTTTCTTGTGTCTGTGATGCAAGAGTGTCACAGTAAAACATATCCAGTGTTTAGGCCATAAACATCCACACTTTTTCATTTCATGTAGACATGACATGTTTCCTGCTCCTTTTATATGTTTGGGGTTTTTTGGGTGTTTTTTTTTTGGTTTTGGGGTTTTTTTTGTTTGTTTGTTTGGTTTGTTTTTAAGTTAAACACTTTTCCTAGAGTTCTTTTTAATGTTGGCTGCCTCACACTCTCTTGCAACGTGTATGCATCCATGTCTTCTGCTGACAGTTTCTGGGGCACAGGCACTCTAATGCCACCTGGAGCCTGCTGATCTGAATCCATCCCTCTCACGTGCCTCTGCCTAGAGCTGTTTTGCCAGCAGTAACAGGAGGCAAAGACATAGAGCTCTTCAGCTACCTTGCTGTCATCTCAGTGCACCCTGTGTCTTCAGAAACGGCTGAAGAGATTGCTGGCTGCAGGAATGGTGGAGTCAGCTCCTGTGAGCCATTTCTTGGCTGAGTGTGTTGGGAATATGCAATGCTTGAGCACTGTGACCCTCCAAACTAAGTATATGTGTGTATACAAATATACATGGATGTACACACATCCTCTGTGCTCAGTCATTTCTCTTTGTTGTCCAGCTCTTAAATCTGTGTTGGCTGTATACAGTTTTGAGGAATGAGTTGTCTAACTGGAGTGCCATAGGAATAGTTTCACCAATGGACTGGGTTGGTCCAAGATTTGCATTAGTTCTTGATCAGCTCTTTAAGGTCAAGGCATTAAATCTGTCCAGCTCAGTGCTTCAGAATGCCTTGCTTATCTTCAGTTGTAATGTGTCAGATTCACTCTTCTGTGACACTAGAGCCTCTGGTTTTAGGTCAGGTCAGTAGCTTCATACGCCAGATAAGCCCTCGATTGACTTTAATATCCAGTACTAGAAAACTGACATTATCCTCCTGACAGGTTGTTTGCAACTTGCAGGATGAAGTCAAAATATTTCACTATAGGTGTCATCAGAAACCACTATCCTATGCTAATTTTTGTGGGAACATGAAGACAGATGTTGAATAATTTGACATGAGCAGCACAGCTTTTAAAATTATCACCGTGTCAGGTTCAGACTGGAGTTTCTGAAATATATATGTATGATTTCAGGTGAATTTGAAAGAGGGGGAGGTAGGTGTAGTAAGTGACTCCCAGTAAGTGGAAGATGTCGCAGAAGATGGCCCTGGAGTTTCAAGACAGTAATTCAGTAGTGGCAGTAAGGGGTGCTGTGCTGCTGAGGCTGCTATTCTTATTTTAAAGTAAAGATAAAAATGATTTTCATGCTGGTAACTCAGAGATCTTGTGACACTTCCCATCAACCAGAAGCCCTACTGTTTTGCTTGTGTTTTGATGACTTACTGCTATTCTGCTTGCTTGAATAGTGTGGTTTCAGGCTTCCAGTCCCTCCCTCCATACGCACTGGTTCATTAAGCATAGTCTATTAGCATCAAGCTAAGAACTATGCCTGCATGGCTGTGGCTTGTTATCAGGAGGGCAGAGGTGGGGGGTGGGGGAAAATTGCCTTCTGCTCAGTGCCAGCGTGCTGATAAAAGCAATAGAGAGAGATGCATTTCTACTAGGGAAAGACAGCTTGGGAGGGAGGGTGTTTATTCATTCTGTTCATGGAAATGTCCCAAACCCTACTTGCAAAAGGCTTCTTTAGGTGGCACAAGGTAAATCCACAGACAACTGGTTTGCACGTGTAGCTCTGGAGAGAGAGTTCATTGGTGAAGTTCTCATCAGGTGAGACGTTGGTGTTTTTTTGCAGAGGGGCTCCTGTGTTGTGTCATCAGAAGGGGCTGTGTTTTGCTGTGGGGAAGATGAGCCCTCTAGACAAGAGACGGTGGATAATGCTAGTTTTTTCTTGGAAAGGCCGTGGGTACCCACATCTGGTGATACAATATGTGTTCCCTTCTGCCATACCTGGTAGCCCAGATCTTAGATACACTGAAACTTAGGAAAATTTTGAGACTATTTCTGCTCTCAGGCAGATCAAGGTGAACTCACCAAGTGGCTGTATCCCAGACACATTCTGCTGATCAACATCCTCTGGTGGGGTACAGGTTTAAATTCAAAAGGGTAAATTGTACCAGTGTCCCCTGGGCTTGTGGAGGGAAGGGGAGAGCTATGGCATTGACACCACACAGCAGAAGGCTGATCTAGGAAGGCCTTTGAGATCCAGCAGAGAGAGTGATGTGTTGAGAGGTGGAAAAGAAGAATTTATGTGTTTTATGTTCTGTGCCCATGTTTACCTGGTGAGATCTCTATTCTGGTAGGATCCAAAGTACATGGATTTGAAAAGAAAAAAGAGCTTTCATCTGCCCCTTATTTGGGGAAGGTGATAGAAGAAACAACAAAAGTTTGTTTCTTATAGCTAAGCACTTGCTTACTGTTTAAAAGAAGAAATTAAATGTATGACAATCTATGGAGCTGAGACTCAAAAGTGCTGCATTAAAGAGCTAGGAAAGAGCTCGAGAAGTGGAGGATGAAGAGGACAGCTGATCTTGTCTCAACGAAATTCAAGCAGAAGGGCTGTTACCGCCAGGTCAGCTGGGACAGCACATGATGGGAGGCAGAGAGCCTCTGTGCCCGGTGTCAGATGTTTGCCGGAACAAAGGTTTAGCCTCCCGCTTCTTTTCCGTGACTTCTGCCCGGGCGGAAAGCGCCGCCGCAGGCGGCTCCTGCTTCCCCTCCCACCCGAGGAAAAGGCTGCCCGTCGTTCCCCGCGCTGCCGGCGGGCTCCTCTCCAGCTGTGGCTGCGGAGCACAGCTGGGCGGCGGGCGCGCCTCCGCCGCTGCCCGGCAGAGGGAGGCGTTGCGCGGCCCCGGCGGGGGCTCCCGGGGAGCGCCCCGTTCCCGGGAGCGGGCCCGGCACCTCCTCGGGAGGCGCTCCCGCGGCGGAGCGGCCGCGTCCCGGCCGGACACGCGTGGAGCAGGCCGGGGCACGGCCCCGAGTGCCGGCCTGGAGCCGGCTCCTTCTTCCCGGGCGGGCTTCGGGAGGGACCCCGCTGTCCGTCTTCCCGGCATCTTCCGGGGGCTGTGTGGAAGCGAGCGCCCGGGATGGAGCTGCCGCGTCCACGTTTTGGCGCTGGCTGCCTGCGCGTGGCTTTGCATCTGTCCGGGCTTTGTTTTAGGATCTGGAGCTCTGTCAAATTGTACCCAAGCACTACATAACCACCCCCTCCCCCCGCACCTTCATTTTTGTGTTTGTTTTGT
>VZUA01079597.1:0-13142 GCA_013401035.1 Horornis vulcanius | reverse complement strand
CAGTCCAGTGTGGAAGTGGCAAAGATTGAGACAGGAGTGGTGGGGGGTGGTGTCCGAGGCCCACGTGTGTCTGTCTGGAGGGTTGGGTGGGAGGGCTTAGCTGGCTCCCCCATCAGGGCCATGGTTTGGAATCTTCTGTGAGTTGAAGAAATTCCCAGTCTAATTTGTCAGTGGGGCTGCTTTTTTCCTGCCCTATAAAAATACAGGAAATGAAGAATGTGTGAATGCACAGTTTATTTCAATGAAGCCCTGCAATGTTTCTAGGTCTGGTAATTTGCTTTAATATAGACAGGCCTTAGTCAGGGCTAACTTGAACGGGAGCCTGGAACTGAACTGGCAGCAGGAACCCTGAACCCAGACCAGGGCACTGTGCTGCTCTCACAGTACCTGGGAAACAGTCCAGGAGCCACTTGTCCACAGTGTTGTTTCCAGGTAGTAAATAGCAGCTTTTTGGGAAGTTTTGTGTAGAGTTTCCCTCTCAGAGCTGAGTGGTACTCTGACTCCAGCAGCAGAGCTCTGCCTGCTGAGCAGTGTTCTCAGAATAATCCTGTGCTGGCATGTTCTGACTCCTTGAGACCCAAACCAAACACAGATAATGCTCTGTGACAACATTCTTCAACAGCCTGTTGTCCTTGCTGTTGAGCAATGTAGAAATGGAGGGTGTAATAAGACCAGGGTCATCATCTTCCTGTCCCTTCAGACATTGTGTTCAAGAGTTGTGGGTTTACCAGCCAACACAGGTCACTCCATGGCAGCTGAGCTGGTAAAAGGGAAGTTTGGGTCATCTTCATCCAAGCTGTCAGTAGTTGCTGCTGCTTTACTGCCCAGCAGGAGCATTGACTCGTGTCAGGAGAAAAGTGACTTGCTCTTCCAACCTTGATGATTCAATCCCAAGTATGGCAGTTGTTTTAGATGTACCTTGGGCTAGGCAAGGAACCAGCCTCCCCCTTCCAGCATATGGGTGCTCTGTTCCCACTGATGGGATGTTACTTGCAGTATCTTTGGACTTCACATCGTCTCTGGAGTTTGCTGATGGTCTTGTATGGAGCAGAAAACATAGGCAGCAAGGCCAGGTTGATACACCTCTTCTTCCCCACTTCTCAGATGCCTCTGAGGGCAGCAGCACCAGGAGCAGACCTAAGCTGTGCTGGTGCCACGAGCAGAGGTGACTTTTGCATCATTGATACAAGGTCATGCAGCTCCCACCTCCTCAGCAAAAACAGGGGAGCCCTGCTCTAGTGGAGAAGTTGCAGCATCATAAACCAAGACCTTGTGGGTCAGTTTGCTCTGGGGTGAGCATGGACCAGGTGGGCAGCAGTGCTGGCTCTGGCCACAGGCCACACACGGGTGGCTGCAAAGGTGGAAAACTTCTTTTTGGTGCTGGGACACCTTGTGGGAGCCAGGAGGGGACTCTTGGTGCTTTTGTGTTGGATACCCCCTTTGTATGCAGGGCTGGTGCACACATTCCTTTTCCTGGAAGCTTGGAGGGAGAAGGAGTTAATGGGGACAAGGGCAAGGGAAGAAGATAGCTGGATCTCAGTTGGGGCTACTGGCTGATATTTTTGCAACAGTCTTCTGTTACCCAGCGTGAGACTGCGGGGATTAGCTGGGCAGACTCTCAGGCTCCTTCCGGACTGAGGGCCCGCCTGCCCTCTGCACACCAGTTGAGCTTTTTTACACAGACTTTCAAAATCCAGTGCACTAGAGGAATTTTTATTGAGAGATTTTGTGGTGCTTATTTCTTTAGCCGTGAAATTTTGTGTTTGCCCCTGGTTATTTACCGCAGTAAAAGGGTAAACAGCAAGGTTGCTGCTTCCTGAGAGTGCAGTGGTGCTAAATTCCTCATGCACATTGCTGTAGTGCCTGCATCCCAGAGCCTGCTGGATCACACCTGCCTCTTCCAAGTGTTGGTGGGTCGGGTCCTTGTCACTGCTCAAAGGGTGAGAGTTTTGCCATGACCTGCCTCTTACCCAGGTCTGTAGTGTGGTTATCTGGTGTGATCTCTGTGTGATTAGGAAGAAATTCTTTGCTTGGGAAGAAATTATTCTCTGTGAGGATGATGAGGCCTTAGCACAGGCTGCCCAGTGCAGCTGTGGCTGCCCCTGGATCCCTGGAAGTGTCCAAGGCCAGGCTGGATGGAGCTTGGAGCAACCTGGGATAGTGGGAGATGTCCCTGCCCATGGCAGGGGGTGGAATGAGATGGTCTTCAAAGTCTCTTCTCACCCAAACTGTTCTGGGTTTCTGTGAGTCTGGTTTGGCTGCTGGCAAGGTGAAGAGGGAGCTGCAGGCAGTGCTGCTTGCCCAGATTGCTGTTGTACAGGTGAACTGTCATTAGCAGCACCTGTGGGGGAATTTCACAAAAAGCCACTCTAAGTGTCCTCCCCTACTCTGGGCGAGTGTTTTTGATGAAAGTGTGGAATGCTCTGATCAGCCAGGTCTGGTCTTTTGCTGTGGTGGCAGTGCTGGAGACTTGGCCTTCCATGGGAAGTTGCCTGGGCACGAGCAGCTGGACCATCTGTTTTAAAATATTGTTTAATATGGAGAGATTTACTCCAAACCTTCAGCTCTCTGGGAGCAAAACAATCTCTTCAGTCTTAAAGTTTGTTACTTCATACAGTACCCTGGTCCACTCCTTTCCTGCCACGTGCTGGTGTTTGTCCCCTGGATCCTGATGATGGGTCTGCTCTGTATTCAAAGCAATGCAGCCTAAAGTTTGATGAAAAAAATCCATTTTATTTATGATTTTGGAGTAAATGTTGAAAGATGAAAGGAGATTCTTAATGCTGGTGCTCTCTCTGAGTGAATGAATGAGAAATGATCTCTTACTTTAGGCTTTCAGATAAGCTTCTGTGCAAGAGCACAAAGAGAGAAAGCTATGCCTTTTTTTTTAGCATTATCATTGCTTTTATCAGTATTGGTACTGAGAATTTGCTTTTTCTTGCAACTAACCAGATATACCACTCCTACTCCTGAGAGAGCCACTGTTTATCACTGTGCTGCTGCAGCAAGAACTCAGTTAAGACTTCTTAAAAGGTTGTCAATTGTTGAGGTAGATCTGTGCCTTTTGCTTTGCCTGTGACATAAGGGTAGCATGATTTGTTTCAGTTTAGCATGGTTCATTTCATTTCTTAGTTGTTTTATTTTTTTAATATAAATCGGAATTGTAAGAACCTTGTGCCTTTGCATTTCTTTCAATTTACATGAAGTTTTGGGGCTTTTTTTGGTTTTACTCCATCTGCAAATTTGTTGCAGCAATTCTAATATCTGAAGAGATAATTGCTAATGTTTTTTAAACTGTTGGTGTCTTTGGGTTTCATCTCAGTATATTTTGTGACTGCTGTTCAGAGGCATTGATTCTAAGATACTGTATATAGAAAATCCTTTGTTGTCCATTACTTTTCACGGACTGGTGTTTTTCTGTTTTGGGAGATCTGGGAAGGAGCTCTGCTTCAGTTTTCCAGCACAGAATGAGCTTGTGTGTCAGAATTCCTCCCCTAGGGCAGGGTTGGAAAGCACCTATTTATTTTTTAATAGCTTTCTATTAGCACAGGATATACAGATATTTAAGAAAGTTGGTGTTGGAAGAGAATTTCAAACCTCTTTTGCCAGCTAGAGCTCTGTGGCAGGAATTGAGGTAGATTTATAGACCTTTCTGTTGCATACCAGAGAGGACAGTGAGTGAGGTGTGAAAAGAGATGGAAGGGAAGCATCTTCCCCAGGGAGCTGTTGCCTGGAGGTGTCTGGATGGAGAGAAGTGGCCTGTGGGCACGAGGGAGCAGTGACCTGCTGGTGTCTGTGTGATGGAGCTGTGTTAATGGCTCTGCAGGTGAGACTGAGTTAGAGATGGGACTTGCTGGGAGCAGCTGGCACCCCATGGTTCATATGAACTATGGCAGCCCGTGAAGGTTAATTAATATTTATTAAGGACAATGGCTTGCTTTTGTGTCAGACTTTCTGCCAGCTCACAGTTGTCTGGCATGTTAAGACTGTAAATGCTTCTGCAGGAGTTTAGTTACTTCCCCAGCAGTGCCTTTCAGCTGAAGCTGAGATCTGCTGTCAGGGATCGAGTGTTTGAAGGGTTGAAGTCTGCTACCAAACAAAAAGTTTTGAATGAAAGATATTCCACAGAAGAAAAGGAAATAAAAAGGCTTTGTGATCAGTGAGTTTTGCAATATAATGTTTTTCCAGAGCTCAGCAGCTGGGTCTAACTGGTAGGTAACCCCTACAATAAAGTGGTGACAAATGGGATCTTAGGGAAGGGAATTTGTTGTTTTGTCATTTCAGGAGTTAAGGGATTCTGAGGCTGCCACAAGCTGAGGACTGATAACCAGTGAATCCATTCTGCTCAGCCCTGTTCACTGTTTTGGCTACCTGGAAGTGTAGGAAAACATGAGAACTGCTTTGCTGGTGGCAGGGGACTGCAGAGCACAGCTGCTGGTAGCGTGGGGCCAGGCTGCCGCCAAAGGGCTTCCAGAGAGCAGGTGACAAAAATCCCTACAGCATCACTGTGGCTTTCTGACCTTGGCAGTTTTGGAGTGAAAATGGGTGCTTCCAGCTCTGGAATCTGCAGTGCACTCTGCCCTGCAAGCAGCGATGTGCTGGTGATTTCTCACCAGCCGTGCTGTGAGCTCCCTGCACCCCCAGAAGGTTGTAAAATGTTTCCATTAAATTCACTTTGCTGACTCCTATGCCTGGAGGCAGGAATGCAGCTAGGTCAGACCCAAGAGGCTGAAAGGCATTAAGAAAAAGCCTCAAACCTTTAGCACCTCTTTGCCAGAGCATCACAATTTGCCTTAAAAATGCAGAAGATACCCAAGAACAGTTGATAATATGGGGTTGTGCCCACAAACCCTAAAGCTCTTGCTGCTGGGGAGTTCCTGAAGTGTTGCCTAGTGGAGATCTTAATTTCCAAGAGTTGTGATTGTCTCTTTCTCTAGGAACCACTCCTGTTGTTCATCTGAGTGTAGAGGGTCACAACTGGGAGTTGTTCATTGCCTGAATTTTATTCCAGGGGAGGTTTCACATCTCACTAAGGGGAAGAGCGAGTGCCTGCTCGCTTGCTGGGGCTGTTGGCCTGGTTTGCTGCTTTAAAGTCCGTGTCAAACATTTGGCTGTTCCTGGAGTTAGTCATTGAATCACAGAATTGTTTGGGTTGGAAGGGATCTTAAAGCCCATCTCATTCCACGCCCCTGCCATGGGCAGGGATACCTTCCATTAGACCAGGGTGCTCCAAACCTCACCTTGGACTCTTCAGGGATGGGGCAGCCACAGCTTCTCTGGGCACCCTGTGCCAGGGCCTCACCACCCTCATGGCAAAACATTTCTTCTCCTGTCCAGGTTAACCCTGCACTCTCTGAATTTAAAACCCTTGTCAGGAAGTTCAATCTGACATAAGGTGATGGGAGAGGGAGCAGCTGGGAGGGGGCCTTGTCCAGCCTTTGATGAGGGCTGGATCTGGGACCTTCCTGTGGGCAGAGCCCTGGCTGGAGCAGCTGCCTGAGCTGCAGGATGGAGCACTGTGTCAGCCCAGAGAACTGCTGAGAGTGCCCATGCCTTGTTTCCCCTTTAGATTTTAACCAGGCAGATTAAGAAGCGAGCTATTAGGAAAGCATTCAAGATTCTTTTGACAGAACAAACCCCATTTGTTCCTGGCAAAAGTGGTTTACAGCAAAGAAATTTTGATGTTGAGTATTTTCTGTTAAAAATACTGTTAACTGCTAAATAGTGACAGTGTGTTTGCTTTAATTAACCCCAGAGTATATTGTAGTTTTCTCTTTAAACCACTTGTTAAAGTGCTGGAAGTGTATTTACTGAGTTTGTGCATGTTCCATGCAAATGTCACATGTATTGTGAAGGAAAGGATGACAATAGCATGAATGCATTGACCCATTTAGCCTTCTCTTTCATAGGCAATTTCTCTAGGTCGTGCTTACCAGCTATTAATGAGAATGAAGGTGCTATTGAATGTTAATTTATTGTTTTCAAGTACTCAGTCAATGCTCTGACTGTTGATGATGAAACTGGTGGCACTTAGAGAGGGCAGGAGGGATCTGACCTGGACCTGGCACAGGCTGGCACATACCTGTTGTCCTCTCCCATTAAGTGATGCTTTTTGCTGTGCCTCCACTTCTTTTCCTCCAGAAGAATACCTTTAATTTGAAGGTGGGGGTTTTGTGCTGAGAAGGAAAAGGCAATTGCTGTTCTCAGTGCTGGAAGATCAAAGATTTTACTGGAGAGAGATGCTTTGCTTGTTGTAAATGAAAGGAATGTAACACAGGTGTCTGAATTTCTCATGTAACCCATTGAGAAGTGACAGGATTTGATTCCCAGTGCTCTACAGCCTTTTCATGGGAAAAGAGCAGCAAGCCTCAGTTCAGGATGGCAGCTTTGCCTTAGTGAATAATTCGGCAAAGCTGTGTGCTGTCAGGTGAAGCACGAGGTGTGTTGATGTTCTGCTAACCTAGATTTGGGAGACCCTGACAGTAAGCAGTCAGGGTATTAATAAATTGTGAAATGAGAGGGGAAATATGCAATGGAACTGACTTCATGCTGGCCTAAAGAAAGCAGCTTTTAACTTGCAGCTTCTGCTGTGCACTGGGATGCTGCTCTGCAGAGCAGCAGCATGCAGGGCTGAGCTTCCCATGGCTGGGGTCCCTGTCCTGTGGCATTCCTTGCCCAGGCAACAGCCCAAGCCATTCTCCATTTCCATGTGTTGGGCTCCTGCCTGTGCCCAGCTCAGCCTTGTCTGTGGGAAGGGCTGTTCCCAGGGGTAGTTCCTTCCCATTTACATTTTGCTGACAAGTCCATATAAAGAAAATGAAAGGGACAGGGACTCTTCTCTTTTTCCTGTTTCTACCAGGATTGGAAACCTCAAAATTGTTTGAAATTAATTTCCCAGACTTGGATGTGAAGATCCCTTCCCAGTGTTATTTCATTACAGCAAGATCCCAGTCCTATGGTCAGGGCCTGTTAATAGTGCTGCAAGATAAATAGAAAGTAATAAAAGCACTGGGTTTTTTTCAATTATAAAAACTGTAGCAATGAAAAAGCAGCAGGAGTTCCTGTGCTGTGGAAATAAAGGGTTTGTGTGGCCTTTGGGGGAGCAGAACTCTTTGAGCTGGATGGTGGAAGGAGACCAGAGCTCTCCACAGAAGTTTCACCTCCTGACTGTGATCCATGTGCTGAAGCCAAGCTCTGCCGAGGCTTGGATTTGTCCTGGCTGGAAACACTGGGGTTTTACTCATCTGGAACCACACAGAAAAGGAAAACCACAAAACCCACAGCTTCCTGCTCTGCAGGTAACGTGATTGCAGCTCCTCATTTCTCTACTTTCACTTTCAGCAGTGTTTGCTTGCATTAGGAATGGCTGTATTAAGGTTTCTATTTAAAATGTTGTCTTCCTAGATCTGTTCTCTCCTCACTGACAGGATGCAAAGTCTTTGTCTAGAGTTGCATCAGCTGATGTTCCACAGCCAGTCTGTTGTTCACTGCTGCAGAAGTGTCTTGCTGCAGATCCCTTGGCTGTTGGAGTCAGAGTTGTTGTTTCCATCTGTGCAGTTCTTCCTTCAGGAAGAAGTTTAATTGTTGTCACACTTTGGTATTATCTTGGCTCACAAGAAGGTGAAGATTTCAGCCACCTAAGTAAATCTCCACAACGCTGTTGAGAGCAGCCAGCTGTTGGAGGCAGCTCCTGAAGGCATCAGCCCTGTGCCCAAATCCCTGCTGGACTCCAGCCTTCAGTGGAGCCGTGCAAGGGGTTTGGTGCCTGCTGCCTTCACTCCTTCCAGCACAGCAGCACAGCAGCAGCTCATTCCTGGCATTCTGTGTGTTTTGTCACTTGAATGGCAATGTTGGGCAGGAGTGCCATCACCGTGTGTCTTTCTGAAGAGGGTTTGATGTTGCCAAGCTATTAAAGCTGCAAATTCTGTTGGAAACATCAGTCATGAGACAATGCCTGACATGTCTCAGCAGTGGGAATCAGAGGTTCCTTCCTGTGCTTGTCCTGCTACAGGGTTTTGCTAATTCGTACTGAGTGCTTCACAAGACAGTACAAAGCTGGAATTTTTATGAGTGCACAAGATTTTTATTTTTTTTAATAAGAAAAACATCAGCTTTTGGGCTGTGGTGTGATGTTTAACAAAGCCTCTGAATGTTCATTAAGTTATTTTGGTGTTGAGAAATAATTGGCCTTTGGGTGTTTCTGCTGGATTTCAGCATGAGGAAAGGTTTGAACAAAGTAATGAAAGAGAACAAAAGTTCATTTAAGTAAGGTTTTTGAGATTTATTTTTTTTTTAATTCCTTGCTATGTGAATTTTCCTTCATTTCTTCCTCTCCACTTCCATGGAAAGCAGAGTAATTCAAGTGCTGGGAGATGGGCTGTGGCATGTCAGCAGGGCACTCCTGGCCATAGTGGAGGTGTGCTGGGCAAACCCTGGTGCTGGGCTGTGTACATCCCTTGTGGCATTGAGGATCTGCTCTCCTGCAGACAGGGAGTGGATCCAGTGGGAACACCCAGGCCTGTTGTGTGGTCATGGGGAGATCTGTGCTGCTGCTGCACTGGACAGAGTGATGGAAATTCAACAAACTCAGGTGGTTGTGGCTTTGGTTGCCACTCTTGTCATTGACATCTCAGTGCTGTGATGGAGGGCAGGATGATGTGATAGATGGATCACTGCAGCTCTGTTCTTATGCTCTTTGTCTTTGGATCTAGCCCTTACCCCTGGAATTAGAACATCTTTTTCTGAAATCCAGATTGGAGAAGTACAAAAATAGATCAGATAGATCTATCTGCAGATACCACTTCTAAAGCTTAACACAAAATTGCCTTGGATTTGGTATCTAAAAGTTCTCCAACTGAGTGCTTTCAAAGACAGCCAAAAGCTTTATATGCCCTGTAGACTTGTGATTTAATTTCTTGCTTAAGCAACTCTACACACCTCCATTATAATTCAGCAGAACAAAGCAAAAATGCCCATTGGGACCATGTATTCCAAGGTGTTCTTAAAATCCAGATCAAAATGTTTCTCAGTGTAACAGTGCAGAAAGAACCTTGCAGCTGAGACCAGGTTTTCAGAAGGGCTCAGTTCCTCTCTAAGGCTGTGAAGACACTGATCAGATGTTCAGGAGAGCAGCACATGTGGGCACTCACAAACAAGAGACCAGTTCATGTGGAGCAGATCCAAACTTGAGAAATTGGCTTGGTGTATTTTTAGTTGTAAAAAAACCCTATATATTACAAAGTTTTGGATCCAGACACGAACATCTGCTATGCTTACATTGTGCAAAGGATTATCTCTTCTGGAAATAGTGGTCAAGTGGAAAAGCAGCCCAGTGCTGGGGTCAGGGCATTGTCCCTCCTCAGAAGAGTCTGAAGCCTGTTGAAAGCCCTCTCCAGTATGAGTCTCCTCACTACAGGTTGTTTCCAGCATTTTATTTGTGAATTTTAGTGCAGCTTGAACATTTTCACACATACACACTTTCTTAGCTTATTCTTTCTAGTTATTTAACTAGTTGGTTGCAGGCAACATGTAACTATTCTTATTCCCCTGCCTCTGGAGGAGTTCTTATTCTATGATTCTAGGACTGGTGGCTGGGTCCAAGGTGTTTATCAGAGCCAGTGGGATGCAGGCTGTGATTGGCATTGCCCCTTTGCTGGCCTAAGGTATCTAGAGGGATGATGGAAACATGCTGGTTGCTTTATCCAAAGAAACTAAATCCTTTCCGTTGACCTTAGGCAAAGCCTCAAGGGCAGATTTTTTTCCCTTGTTTTTTAGTCTGAGTACAAGCTCCTAAAATTAAAAAGTAATAAAATTACCCAAGCCCCCTCCCCAGTCCTCCTTCCTGTGGTATATTTTATAATTGTTGCTCTGCTGTTTCAGATTTAAAAGTATCTGACATGGCCCTTTGCATAATTTATTATTGTTGTTCATCAAGAGAGGCTCCAGGTGCTGCACAATAAATTTCCCAGGGCAGTGTCACCATTTGTTTCTGATGCCTGCTCCCGTGACAGGCTCAGCTCTGCAGGGTTATGCTGTGGCTGCCTCAGGCACAGGTTGCAGGAATATTTTGGGTGAAGCAAAGTGCTGCTGTGAGAGCAAACACAGACTCCTGGTCTGGCAGCACCTCCTGTGTGAGCAACTGAACCTTCCAGGTTCTCTGCAGCAGTGTTTCACCAGGCTTGGCACTGGACATGACTCTGAGCCATGTGTTAAATGCTGTTCTCCAGCTAGAAATTGCCTGAACCCCAGTTTAGGCTGGAAGCTCCTGTGTGACCTGAGTGCTGTGCTCTCCTCTGGGCAGGGAGCTTTAACCCTGTTTATACAAATGGTGTTTCTGTGCAGGGCAGCATCAGGGATAATATTAAAGGTTATTGCATTTTGAAGTGTCCAGAGACTTCATTCTCAGGTTTTGCTTCTGGGAGTTTCCAGTCCAAGGGAACTAATCTTAATCCGATTGCTATTTCTTGCCCTCTAAGCTTAACCTACTTTACCAGGTGTTGTGGTGGAGGTATTTATAGATGCTGGAAGTGCTGTTGGATGTAGCCTGTATCCTGCCTTGCCAATCATGGAGGTGGGTGTCTGCTGATGCAGCTGAGAGCTGCCTCCCAGCCCCAAATCGTGCAGATGTCTCATTAAAATATTGTGTAGTATGATTGTTTTGCCATGGCATGTGTCCATGAATGAAGGCAGTGGCCAGTAATCCTTCCAGAGTCCTGGCTACTCTGGGCTTGGATGTTTGTACTCCCTAGTTGGAAGCACGCTTGGGGCTGTGGGTGAATTATAGCTAAATCCTCTTTCTAATGAGGTGACTCCTAAAAATGGGCATACTTAGCTTACTCCTGCAGTGCAAAATCATCATTTCAGATTTGAATGCTGACGCTCAGATTATACAAAATTGAAGGTTTCATTGAAGGACTAAAAACGTCAGTAACAGACAGATGCACTGAAAATATTTGTACCCTTTAAAGTGAATTTCCATACTTGCAACTCTTAAAACTAATAAGTCAAGCCCCAGGCCTCTTCTTTCATCCAGACTGCTCAAAAAGAACTGCATGATATGCTAAAGTTCTTCAGGTTTTGTTTCAAAATTTGTCTAGATTTTCTTGAAAAATAGTTTATCTTGAGTGTAAGACTGGAAACCTGCTTTAGTCTCAAATTAGTTGTGCTGGTGTTGGAATAGATCCATGAGCAAGACTGGAAAGGAAGGAAATATGAGTGCAAGATGGTAGGTTGGAAGGGCCTGTGGGTAGGCAGAGCTGTGCTAGCAGCACTAGGAATAACCAGCTGGAAATCCTGGGAGCATTCAGGATGTCAGCAACTGCAGGGCTGCAGCTCTAAACACAGGTAAATGTTCTTTGCTGTCTCCACATCAAAGCAGGCTTTTTGTTAGCAGAGAAGATACAGCAGTTTGGTTATTTAAAGCTGTTGGAAGAGCAGAGATCTGTGTTGTTTTTGGTTTTTGTTTTTTTTTCCTGTCTTACATTAGAGTTTGCACTAGCTTTGCTTGGAATTACTTTGGAAGAAATCAGAACTGATAGTTCTCTATTAAGAAAATGACCTCAAGCATTCAGCTCTGTTTCCGAATGGAAGTAAATAATCCATTCTTCCCCATTTCCTCTGTCTTTTTGTTGATGTGTTTTAGTATTACAAGGGAGAGGTAGAAAGATTTCACACTTCATTATGGATGCATTGACTTTCCTTCCTGCTGTTTGCTGTCACAGTTCGTGTTTCTGTGGTTGTATCTCTTTTTTTTCCTGGTTACAGTAAGGGAAGAGAGTGCAGATTTGATTCCTGGTGTATCATCACTCCACAAACAGAATGATTTCAGTATCTGACCAGAGAGAATATTTACCTGTGCACTGTGATTCACTTGAACGCTGTGACCTGTGCTCAGGCTGTGGCAGCAAGAGGTTGATCCTGCAGAGTTGAACCAAGTGGAAAACATTTTGACAAGGATCAGTTTGTACCCTTACAAGATAGAAACCTTGGAAAAACCCATTAAACTACTGCTGTTTTGAAAATCTTACTGCTTGAAAAGGGAGCATTTTTTTACTGTGTAACCCGAACATGGTAAGCAGTGAGGTATGGCATGCAGGAATAGTGGTGAGGAAATTCTAGGAAGAAGTTAGAATTGCTTTCCCCAACAGGAGGTGACTCAGAGGCTTGAAGAAATGACCAAGGGTATCCTGTACCAGCCACAGTGTGTCCAGCAAGACAGGAGAGTGACAATCCCTTTGTGCTGGGCAGTGCTGAGGAATCTTGACAAGACAAACTTTGAGGGGCTGGAGCATTCCCAGGGAAGGGAACAGAGCTGGGGAAGGGTCTGGAGCTCCATGGGCAGCTGAGGGAGCTGGGAAAGGGGCTCAGCCTGGAGAAAAGGGGGCTCAGGGGGAACTTTTGCCTCTGCACAACTCCCGGAACAGGAGGAGGGCGTCAGGCTCTGCTCCCAGGGAACAGGTTCAGGAGGAGAGGGGATGGCCTCAAGCTGTGCCAGGAGAGGTTTAGATTGGATATTAGGGAAAAAATCTTCAGCTGTCAGGCATTGGAAGGGGCTGCCCAGGGATGTGGGGGATTCCCATCCCTGGAAGTGTAAAAACTTGTGGATGTGGTGCTTGAGGCCATGGTTTGATGGTGAACAAGGTGGTGGTGCAGGGGTGAGGATTGGACTTGTTGATCTTAGAGGTCTTTCCAACCTGAATGATTTTGTGATTCTGTAAATCATAGAAGTCCTAGGTGAAGTAAAAATAGTAGTACACAATCTAACTCTGGAGAATACTTTTGGCCTGCATGTGACCTGCTGGACAGCTGTTTCTTGTTGTTTGAAGGCTGGTTGGCTGTGGTGGTGCTAAAGGGGCCTCACAGCAATGAGAACTGCAGAGCCAAGGCTTGGATTAATTCTGGTGACGGATAGCAGCACATAAATAATTCTGTCCTTGGCCTAGCACCCATTTACCAGTGCAGCAAGGAACAAGGGCTGCTGTGAGCCTGAATTTCTCTGGGGCTGTTGTGTAGGTGCTTTTCCCAGTGTCTGTTTTGGCTGTGAGCTGTGGAATTCCAAGGACTGTGCATTTGGAGACACAAGGCATCACTCCTGGACCTCAGTTCAATGCACAGGCCTGGTGGTAGAATGATGACATCTTTAA
>VZUA01079583.1:13360-44620 GCA_013401035.1 Horornis vulcanius | reverse complement strand
ACCCAAGCTGTGTTTGTTTCAATGAAGTAAATATCTAGCACTGAGTGGGACCACCTACACTTGTCTTGTTGGGCAAGACTTGGCCTAAAAAGATTTATTATTAATTAGCATTATCCTGGACTTCATTAGCATATGCACATGCAGATGAGCTTCAAAGTAGGGCGTTTCCATCANGATATGGACTGAACTACTTTTCAAGTGTTAGCACCTTTCTTGATTCCTAACCTTCTTCAGGAGGTAGACATACTTTTCTCCCTCTGCTCTAACCCTGGCATCATGTTAAGCATCCATATCTTAACCAACTCCCAGTCTCTTCTCATTTGTTCCTCTGCCAAAATAATCCCTCCCAAATCCTGCTCCGACTGCACTCCTCTGAGGGCCTGCACTCATGCCCAGTCATTCACACTATTCATTTTAAACTTATTCCAGAGNAGCAGGCAGCTCCACCCTAAGAGTGCCAAGCACAGAAAGCAGCCCCAAAGTGAGCACATTCCCTGACTACTGTCCTTCCATTCACTGAGCAGGACAAAGGTCTCCAGGAAACTGCAAGATGAGCTCAGCTCATTAAAAACTGTATGAAAATGTGTATCCTGAAGGGATGTTAAATGAGGCTTACACAGGCAACTTTGAGGCTCTGCTTCCTTAGAATTTTAGTGCTTAACCTTAGAGCCCCGGCATTTCTTTAATGCAATTAAACAGAGGCACAGATATAATGTATTGCTTTAGCTATAGTCTAGCACAGGGAAAGAGAATAGGCAAGAGAGATAAAGAATTCTGTAGGTAGCTTTCATTTTGATCTCCAATGTCTCTCGAGCACTGCCATCCTCCTGACACACTCACCACGGCAGAGGCTGTGTTCTTCCACAGCCAATTTTACTGGGAAGGGCTGGTAACAGGATTTTTAAAGAGACATTTCAGATAGGTGCATTTTTAAAAAAATAACTATAAACTTTATATAAGCATCCCACACTAGTAAATACAGCAGACAGTGAACACCCTAGGTAACCATGTCAATATTAAACTTAAGCCATGCCTGAGTACAGAGTACACCCAATTTCCCTGGTGCGTTTAATTCACTTTATGTGACTTTGGACATTTGAATTCAATTTAAAACTCACACAGGCAACACAAGGCCACAAAAAAAAGATTGGTTCATCCAACTACTACTGGTGTTTTTGCCTCCCACCTAGTTATCAGCCCATTATTGTGACGTGTGAATATTACCCTCTTATTACTTTCAAGGCAGTTTTATATTTAAAATGAAATTAATAGCTAACCTCAAAAGACTGTGCTTAATTTCATTTCACTCCCTGAATCATCCTTTTCACTACACAATTCTCCCTCTAACTAAACTAGGAGCATAAGAGGTGTAATTATAGATCACAGATTAGCTGTCCAGCATTTGCTGGTGGTTAAAGCAAGGTAGACATTAAAGTTGGCTCCAGAGGAAGCTGCTGCTCCTGTCACTTGCAGAAGAATCTGCTGCGAAATGTTAATATTTAAAAGTCAAGGCTGGAGCTGTCTGTGCTTTTGGACAACTTTGCAGGATATCCTGTGGCCACTGAAACCACTGTCAGGAGGATCTGGGAGAGGAAAAATCCCCCAAACCCTGTAGCCCACCAGATTCAGCTACTGCCAGTGGAAGATGCTGGAAGCACCATCATGCCCATTTCTTTGCTTCCACTCCTAATGACTTTTTGTGTTGATAGAGCAACAGCTTATTTGCTTCCTGACTGTCCCATCACAACAAGAGACCACACATCATTCCCACCTCTACTTCAAACTTGATCTACTTGGAGCAAGGAAAGGCAGTTTGGGGACTCGGCAGCCAAATGACAATTTGCCCTCCTTCTCCTGTTTTTAATGCTGCTTTGCAGCAATGAGTAATGCTGTCTCCGGGAAATGGAAGTGAAAGCTACTCTGTTCTTGTCAGAATAATAATGGATATTGTGTTGGCAACTTTCCTCCTGCACCGCACAACTGCATAAATAAAAGGAATTGGGAAAAGCCAATGCTGGAGTAAATAAAGGGGGTAAACTCACCTGCTTGCAAATAAAGTGATAACTGGATTTGGTATTTCAGCCTGGGCAGTGAGAACAGGATAAACACAGTGTCTAAATCAGAAGTGATTTCAACTCCACTGATGCTCATCAGTGGAGAGAGGCTCTGGGGAGAGGCTCTGGCTGTTCAGGAGGCTCAAAGCAGGAACCATTTAAGAGGTTGGGTGTCTCCACACGAGGTTTTACAGCCAGAACCAGACTGAAAAAGGCCTTTGGAAACTCTCAGGCTTAGCTCAATACTGGGGCATCAGTTCTGCCCCCACTATTGTTGCAGGTAGAAGGAAAAATGCCAATGAGCATTAAAGTATATCCCTTTCTTTTCCATACAAACACATTACTTAGTTAAACAAACTAAATATTGTCACATATGCAAAACCAAGCAAATGTAAAAGCAGAGAAATGCTCTTTAATATATAACAATGTTTAGATAAAAATAATACAAATAGGATGTCATTATTTCTGAGGACATGTTTATCTCTAATTCACTTTCAAGAGAAATGTTATACTTCAGCACATTCACAGAATCACAGAATAAACTGAGTTGGAAGGGACTCACAAGGAACATCCACTCCATCACTGGACAATCCAAGTACATTTTATGTATATATAATATATTACCTTTATTCTGGAGGACCAATAACACCCACATTGATCCTATACAGAGAATCATGCATGAGCATCACAGCCACATCTTTTCTTTACTCCTGAGGAGCACAGTGAATGTCTGCCCTGACATACTTATCACATGAAGTCTGAGCCTATTACTTGGCCAAATTCCCTACATATTTCTTCAAGCTCTTCAAGAGGAATATACCACAAGGCAGGAATGAAGAGCTTACAATTTCTGTCACAGCATTTCAAAATGCTACCAATTCTGTGGGCAAGCTTTTCTTAACCAGAAGTGGTCAGTGTTCTGTGGCACTGAAGATTAAGGAGACAATTATTTTTCAACTAAAGTTTTTGTGACTTATATATCTATATATCTATATATATATCTCAATAAACATTTCTGATTCAGGCCAGCTTAGACACAGAAACCACACCCTGCACATGTCTGTTAACTTGTACATTCCTCCACAGTTTTTTTCTTCACAACTTGATCAATGAAATGACTGTGATGTCAACACTGAGAGCGTGAAACGCGCTGGTTAAAGCACAAAACAAGAAATGGGATCCTTGGATTCCACACCAAGCTCTGCCCTGATTTGTGCTGTAATCTTTGGAAAGTAATTGAGAGATCAGCACTGGCTTTTAGATGCAAGGATCTAACCACCTTTGAAATCAATTTACACTTCCCCCATACGCACATAGGTCAAGGAAGCTCATGATTTTCCATAAATTACATAAAATTATATAAGACTGAAGGAATATTCCCTGGTAATATGAAAAAGTATACTGCAATAATGTGGACACTAATACTAAGTGTTATCTGTTTATTTCAGGGAATATTAGTGAGCAATTTAATACTGGGATCAAGCTAATATTCCAAATTTACTTGTCTTAGATATCCTTTCAGCAAAATGGGAGAAGTTATCAACACAGCTGATACCTCTAATCTGTATTATACAGTGAGCAACACTTTATTGCATTTTATGGGAAATTCTGCAAGTAATAATAATGTTGATGGAAAAGGCAAAATGTTTCAGAAAACTACAAATGCTCAAATGCACGTAGTGCAACATGCTGACAGAAATGTTATTCATCAATATTTATTAGGCAAGAAAATATCTTTGGATGAAGAATGCTACAAAAACATTATCATCACCAACATACTTGCCCCTGTAGAATATTTCTCTGTGAGCCATATTAGGAAACTTCTACTAATCCAAACCTCTGGAGGTATTTTAGCTACTAATCTGGATGAATTAGGTCACTCCTGCTCAATTATCCATTACACAATAGAATTTTCTTCCCTGAACTTTCTAAACAAAACTCTCCATTTACAAAAGTTCTAATACAAGTTTTGCAATTTTGCTGAGAGCCTTTTCAATGACTGCAAGCAGAGAAAAGGTTTCACTGAAAATTAACTGATTTGCCTGTTTAGAAGTTCTATTTCTTTATCAGCCCCAGCCCCACTTTCTCCTTATTTCAATCAAACCCCAGAGGTAGTTTTAGAGCATAAGAGGATGAAGCAAGAAATAAGGTACAGCACAGGCTGAACTGGATGCACAGGTGATGCTCACAGCAGCTCTCCCAGTGCAGAGCCAGCCCTGGAGCACAGCAACACCCACCTGCATTTATGGACTGTTCCATGACTCAAACCCTCTCTGGAATATGCACTAAACTGAGCTCCTGATTACTACTCTAAGCTGAAATGCTTTCATGACTGTTAAAACATTGAGAAATTGTAACAGAGGCTCTCGAGAAGCGTTGTTCTTAATATTCAACAGATTATTGATTGCTCTGCTGAGGAGCAGCAAAGTAACATCAGCCCCAAGCTTAGTTTAGGCAGATTTCCTTCAATTAAAAACAACAGTAAACATCATATCTGCAACAAGAGACAACATCCATCACCCCCAAAGAATCCTTCAATTAACAACCACAGACCCCCTTTGGTACATGGTATTTAAAACAGAATTCATGAGCTCTTTAATTGATGATAGGTTATTGGATAACCCTTGTTAATTATAGCTACACAATGTCAAAATTAATGATTTTCCCACCCCCTTTCAACTTGAGAATGAATTCATAACTTACATCAAGTCACAAAAGACGTGCAATTAATATTGTCAGAAATCATTTTACAGAAGAGATTTGTTAAAGGCAGGCATGTGGACACAATTAGTGTATCAATTAATGTTGCTGTTACTTGATCTATAAATTATTGGAAAACTCATAGCTACTGCAAGGAAACAAAGCAAATCCACTCCCAGTCAATGAAAGAAGCTCCTCTGGTCATTACTCTTTAGATCAAACTTAAATTTTGCTGGATTCCACGAATCTTAGCTACATAATCAGAAAAATAAATGAACCTATACCAATGTGACATCTTGAAATGCCTCATTACAGTCATGATGCTTTAACTGTGGGCAGTTGATCACTTAAAAAAAAAGCAAATTCATTAAAAAAGTAATCCACCATCACTTATTAACTGAAAGTGAAACTCCAACCTGGAAAACATAGCTGCAAAAACTGCACCAAGATTCCTATGTGTCAGCAAAATTGTAACTTTTACATCCATCAGGAACCTCCATTCCACTCTTGAGTTTAGCAATGATTAGTGCACAGACTGGATTCAAATGAGGTCTAAGAAGCCCAAAACAGGAGTGGGGTAGCATTAGGCACCTATGATGAAAACTGACAATGACAAAACACAACCTCGTTTAAAGGCTTCCTGTCCCCAAAGGCTTTTAAACTAACTAGGTAGCTCCTGTTTGATCTTAGTCTGACTAGAGTTTTGCTCCTGGGGATGCAAAAGTTTTCCTTTAGATAGTTAGACAGACCCCAGCCTCTCATTAGTGCTTAAAAGACCCAGGAAATAGATGTGACTGCCACAGGCCCAATCCACTGGTCCCGCAGCTGCTGCTTTCCCTTTAATCAGCAGTCAGGAGAGATAAAATGGGACAATTAAGCTTTTTGCCATCGTGATCCCAAGAGGATCAGACTCAGATCTCCCACCTCCAAGCCAGCCCTGCAGTGCAAACTCCTCACCTGGCATGAACCAGCCCCCCGCGCGGAGCCCGCTCTCGCTCTCCCTCCTGGAGCACGGCTTGGGCACCTGGATGTCCATCCAGCCAGGACACAGTGCCCAGCTCCAGGCGAGGAGAAGACCTCCAGCTCCAGCAGAGCACGTCCCACCCTCTCTGAATGTGCCTTTCCTACTGGCTGGGTGCAGCAATCCCTGGCTTGGCGCCCTGCCTGCTCTGAGAGCTGCTCCCAGATGCCGCGTGCTTCCCACGCGCTCTGGAAACGCAACAAACAAGGGAATCTCACCCAGGGGAGCTGAGCACCAACCATCACCACGCCGAGTGTCAACGTGCCCAAGCTCCTCTGGGAACTGGCTTCCATTTTTTACAAGTCCCTGTCAATTTTAAAACTGACTCAGGAGTCTTACGATGGGGGATACGATGAGAGATGGAATTGCAGAACAAGCCCCAAGCTTCAAAGAGAAAAATTACAGAATTTAAGTACAAGAGGAAGAGATTAAACCTCTAGGAAAGTCCCCTGGCCTACCCTAAGCAGAGAGATCTGCACTGAAATTTGGTAGCCTGGCTCACTTCTTTATTGACCTCCCATTTCAATTTTTCTGTTCAGCTAATTTTGCAAGAAGGGATTTTCCCAGGCAGTTATCAGTGTGAATTCAACATCAATGCTACACATTTCCCCCAGAGAGGCTTCTAAATCAATTTTAATTCCGATAGGCTCAAGTAAATGTTTTCAATTTGATTCAATAATCTATACACACTTACAACAAGCCTTTTCCCCCATGTACTACAAGACACACATGGTTTATGTCTCTAACAGCTCTGGCTAATAAAAAATTGTAATTTCCTATCCTGAACGATACAAACACACAATTTTTATTCACTTCTTAATGAACCAGATGACATAAACAAACAAAATAAAATCAGCATTTAAGAGCATTAGTTATATCATTAATTTTCTAAACGCTTCTTAAAGAACACATGACTTTTGGCAAACTCACCAAAAAAAATTGTATCACCAAAAAAAGTCCTCAGATTGAGCTTTCTGAATCTCCAGAGAATTTCTCATGATTTCCACTTAAAGAGTAACAAGAAACCTCTCCAGGATATCTTTTAAAATGTGAGCAAGTTCTCAAAAAAGATAATTACAATGAAGTTACCAGCAGATATCAGCACGAGTGGCATTAAGATTAGGGCTGGAGGTGGGGGATGGCAGAAATATAATCTCCTCTAATAACACCTAGTGCACTGTAAGCCTGTAAAATGGAATAAAGTGTAGGGATGAGGGCTCTGGAGGTCAGGATGAAGCACTGGTCCTCAAGGGACAAGGAGCTTCACAGTACAGGGAGGAAAAAGTGACAATCTGGAGAGGCAGGGAGGTGCCTGGCTCACCTCTGTTCCCATAACAGTATTTCCAGGTCAGTTAAAATTCCAACCCCTGTGCCAGGAGTATGACCAGGAAGCATTTCTAGAACCCACCCAACCCTGGATCCATCAGACCAATATGGGCTGAATAAAAGGCAAAATGTGTACCTGATTTTTCAACAGCCTGCTTTTAAGGCAATCCAGGGTGATAATGTTAACATACAAAATTACAGTCTGATACGATCGTGTAAATATTGAACTTACCCACAGAACACCAGAGCTCCTAAGCTGTGATTCTGTGCAAACAGCAGCTTCTGAGAGGGTTTTGTATGTAAGCTCCTGTCCTAACTGCAGTGACAAGCCTTCAGTGCTGGAACAGGACACTGCCTCACAAACCAGCTGAGGTGACAGTGCAGACACTGCAGAGCTGGCTGTGACCAGAAAGCTCATGGCTGTGAAAACACCACGCCTAAAGAGAAGTATTTCAAAGGGAACTGCTTGGCATGTGACTACAGAGAGAGTTTTCTGTGTGTTCCCAGCACATCAAAGAAATATTTGGTAAAATCTTTGCAGGAGCATTGCCATTTCCCCATCTGCAGCACAAATCAAACTATTTCCCTGCCACCCAAAAGTCAGCAACCTGTGCAACACAGCCTAAAAGCAGTTATATGAAATCCTAAAGGAACTTCAACCACACATTCCACCCTTCTGGCAGGGAGTTAGTCCATCCCAGCAGCAAGGCTTTGCATTCACACTCACCAAATACCATTAGACTCCTCCTGGACTTTTTCTCTAAGCTGTCCAGGTTATTAAATTGTTAACTAACGATATCACAGTGGCTTTAACTCAAGGCAGGCACTATTACCACAAATGTACAAGTCATTGCTTTCTTTTTGGCCACTGTACATCAATAAGAGCTGCTCACATTTATCTGACACTTTATACTGCTTTATATCCATACACCTTACAAATCCTAGGAATTAAGCTTTGTTTTGGTTTAACACTCCTAATAAGAAACACTGGATGTTTATGCAGATGAAGAGAACTAAAGATTTAGCTGACCCTACACAGAAGATTTAGGCTGAGATCAGGAAAGAACCCAGTCCCATGCTCCAACACCACACTAATCCTCATCCCTTTCCAGTCACCCCAGACCTCCAAAGTGGGATACAAATGTGGGGCAGACATTGCATTCAGTGCTGTGAGCTGCAGAAGGCAGGAGAACTACCAAAACAGTGCATAAAACAGCAACAAGAGGCCTGTCCCTGCTCTGGATGGAGAAGGAAGCACGGCTCTTCCAGAAGTGCAACAAAACTCTGGAAAAACACTAGAGCTGAAATTTCTGTCTATACAGCAAAGACTTATTTCTTGGGAATACTTAGTTCCATTGCATAATCAAACTCATTGATTAGCAACATTAGAGACTTCACGTTAGCACTTGCTACCTGCCACTGCTGGCAGTTAATGAACTTGGGGGAAAAAAAGGAAGAAAAAGTCCCTGTTTTTCACGTGTCCATCACTCCCACTATACAGAGGAGGGCTCCTTTGTTGAACACAGGGGAAGTGCATACAACTCAATGAGAAGTAAATGAGCACACCAAGTTTCTTTTGACTCTGGTTCTGCGGGATTTGAATAGCAAACAGTGCGTGCATTGTGTACCTTGTCTGTGTGAAGCATTCACTGCTGCAGCCCTGATGGGATCGGATGCACTCAGACTGCAGGGACAACGCTGAACCAGAATAATCCTGGGGATGTGCCACTGCCATTCCCCGTCCCCTCCGGCTCCCCAGACTCTCACATCACTGCCACAGAACATATTTCATATTCCCCCTCAGCACTGAAGGTAATTCTCAGAATTTCCGTCTGGAAGATGGAATCAGATTTTGGGCAGAGAAGAGTTCATTGTGATTTATGAAAAGAGTTACTGTGATTTATGGAAATGTTTTTACAAGTTGCTTGCTGAATATTTTGTTAACATAAACGTCAAGTTCCTAAAAGAGCTGTTTGCTGGTTTCAAAAGTTTCGGCCTCCAGCAGAAGAAATAACATAGGAGACACACATCAAAAAGATGTTATCCATATTGCAAAGAAATGACATTTTTTAATTTCCTGCCTGCCCCCAAAAACTGAATGATCATAAAGCCAAACCACTTTAACTTTATTTCCCTTAAACATCTTAGATCACAGTCTCATTTACATCAAAGTTCCCCTTTTCTTGCCTTTCCAAACTGCAGCTTTTTTATCTTAAATGAATCATTTTTGATTTGTGAGTGTAGGCCTAGAGCAGTCCTAAGGTTTTTAAACCATCTTCCTGAACAAATACTTGGAATTTTTTAATTGCTGTGTCTTCTACAAACTCTAAGATAAAGATTTCTGATACAAAAGCCAAAAGGAACACAAAAGGCCTGGGTAAATGTTTTGGGGGAACTGCTGCAGTATTTGGTATTGCTGCTCAGCAGTTCAAGTTAACTATCAGTAAAATTTGTATTATATAAACAAAGATGAGATTTTTTTTTGTCTTAGAAAAACGAAAAACTCTCAGAAGTAAATGGCTAAATTGCACATCTACAGAAAGAAACAGAATGACAAACTCCAGAGCGCACATGAAAGTTCAAATCTTGCTGTATTGAGTATTAAGACTATTCAGTGTGATTATTTTCTTTTTGTTTTACTTTTTTAGTTGAGTAATTCCTATTAAATCTGTCTTCAATCTTGATTAAATGTGTAGGTTTATAAAAATAACCAAATATGGCTACACAGAACAACAAGAACTACCACTAGAATTCAAAGTCCTGGGCTCCAAATTCATCAGTATTTAAAGCAATAAAAACACTAATAAAAATGCAAGGAGAAAAATTCCTACTAAAAATCCTTAAGCAGGCACAAGCACCAAATTCATATGGTCCCATTTCTCACACTTATCACTCCCAAAGAGCTGCTCTACAGTCCAAGGCAAAACTGTAAATACAAATAGGAACTAATAAAACCACACACTTCTCCATAGCTTCTCATTAATTTTGAGTTTTCTTCCTCCTCGTTTATATTTCCATATAGGAAATTGCAATGAATCTCTCCACAGATTGCTACTGAGTTCTCTAACTTCACAAACTCAAACTCCAGGAACGGCAAGTGCATTTGAGCTCTGGTTAGTTCAAAACAAAGCAGAAAAAAAAGCCATTAGAAGAAAATGTATTTATCAGCAGAGAAAAAGAAAGATCTTCTGTTGAGTAATTTTAAAAACTGTGTTTCTCTTTGTGAACCATAAATAATATGCAAGCTTTTTTTTTCTCGTATTTCAGACATATTTCAAAAGGATGTATTTTTTATGTCAAGAGAATCAAACCCCGTATTTCTGTACCAAACTTCCACTGAGCTTAACAAATCCCACTTTCACTGAGCACACAGATAACAGAAGAGCCACAGATGTGCCAAAGGTGCCTGATGTAGGAGCTGATTAAAGAACAAAACACACACAAATAAAGAGAAATGAGTCACTACCTTTCTTTTTGGAGTCTTTCTTTGTGCTGGTTTTAACAGCCACTTGAAGTTCTGTCTCAGTTGACATCCTATATCCTTAGTCCTCTTCACACAGATCCAGGATCTCGGTCAGGCTCATTTAGAACGTCTCTCCAAGAGAATAATTTAGCCTTTCAGATACTATAACCCAAACAGTTCATCTCATTCACTCCTTTCGAGTGCTGTTAAGGAAGGAAACAAAAAGCAACAGTCATTTTCTGGGTTTAAAACATGAAAGGAAAATAAAAAAACCAAACCACTGCAAGGGAGAAACATACAAAGTTCTCCATCCACTGAGCCAATTGTCCACGATTTTAGATGCTTAAACACAATTATCTGTGACTACCTCAAACATCTCAGATATGCTCAGGTTTGGCATTTCTGAGACGCCTTCACAGCCTACAGACACTGCTCAGGGCGTACAGAAGACCAGCACTTCTGGACCAGCAGCTGGAGGACAAAGACCACAATGGAGGAAGTAGCTGGAAATGTCACCAAAAGCAAAAAAATCCGCAAGGACTCAATTCTTAAATGCTCCAATTCCATACTGCCGGATAGTAAGTACAGATTTTTACTCCTCCAATTCTCTTTCAGTGCTTTCATTCTCTTACTTGAACAAAGACAAATGAAAAATTTATTCATTGCTCATGCTGAGAACATCAAACTTTGCCACTCCTCTTGCTTATGATAATGTTTCCAGTATAAAAGACTCTGTCTCCACGCAAACAAAGCTGTAATTTTATCACCCATCTAGTAATCTTTCTTGCAAAGATCTCTGAAAATAGTTAATTAAACCCATGAAATATAAATGGGATAGGTGCAAAAAGATAACATTTAGGGAGAAAGCTACAGCTTTATATAAAGTGTATTTGTTGGGGACAAAAATGCACCAGCTGTGAACCCACAGCAGGAATATGCTGGAACAGGATGAGGGAGGCAGGACTGGGGATGTCAGGGCTCTGGAGGTGAAGAATACACAAAGAATAAACATCTAAGCAAAAAAGAACCCATTGCTCCAATTCTCACTGCTGGTCCTTCCTGCTTTGAGGGATGAACCACTTACTTGAGGCAGTCTGTCGAGGGCAGAGGACCAGACTGTCCCAAAGCCATTTGTCAGGATGTTCCCCCACCAAATGCATCTTCTCACTGCCCTTTCTTTTTGTGAGAAAGTTCTCATTATTAGCACAATTACATAGAAGTCCATCTGGCCTGTTGGAACAGCTGCCCACTTATTAAATAAGCATTTAATAAAGATATTAACCCAGCATATCAGCTGGTTAGATGGCCAGAGATTAACTGCAGTTAGAGTTATTTACTAATGTCCCTTCTTTGTCATTTAAGAAAGTAACAGACTGCAAACACTGGAATAATTTTGACACTTTAAATCACTTTTCACAGTAAGGGCTGTGAAGCCACCAGTACTTCCAAATCCAGGCTCTTTTAACATTTTAAAATGCTTCAGTAACATTACACTGCCATGCACCGTCTGAAGTGATTTAATATTGCTGAAGTGTGTCAGGGGCTTTCTTTAATAAGCTCTTCAAATCTGTCTGTGTATTATGGAATATTCAAAGATAGCTTCTCAAAATCTGCTGAACTGATTTTGAAATACAAAATTCCCTGTTCCCCCCTCTGTGGAATCTGAATAAGCGCCGCATGGCAAAAAAAAAAAAAAAAAGGAGGAAAAAACTAAAGCGAGGCACAAATTGAAGTTGCAGTGCTTGCTGAATACACCTGCTTGGTGGAACAGACCTGAATAAAACAACAGCATCCTGATGCATCTTCTCAGCTGAGAAAAGAGTAGGAAAAACAAAGCAAATGAAAGCTGGTCAGAGAGGGAAAAGGAGTAACAGCTCCCATAGTGAGGCTTCCAGGATGCTCTCTGTCCAGGTCCATGGCCAGGGAGATGCCTCTCCCCAAGCACAGCTGCTCGGAGCAGCGCTGGGGGGAACGCCCTCACCCTCCTCACTCACGCTTCAAATCCCCCCACGAGCAGGGAGAGGAGCTCTGTGCAGAACAGATGTCCCTCACAACCCCCAGCTCCTTCCCCTCCCCCTGCGTGCAACCCAATTTAATAATATTTAGTTTTACAGCACAGTGGGGATGCATCAGCCTTTACAGCTCAATGGCACTTACTTAAAGCATCTCTCGAGTCACAGCTGGATTGACAGTTTATTTTTCGAGAATTTGGATTTATATTTACCTAAAGGTTAACTGCGTAACTCTACAAGGAGCACTAACACGAGCCACTTCACAAATGGGAAATATTTATAATAGGCCCACTTATTAAAAAAATAAATTTAAAATAAATACCAAATACCCCCGGGGTCCATAGTTAAGCAAGTTTTAATGTCTTAGAAGACCATTGTGGCTACAAAGCATCAGGAATGTCATCTCCTGTTGTCAGCTATTTCCAACAGGACAGCTGAAATAGTAGCATCTGAATGGCACTGAATATTTTAAAGTAACAACATATGACTGCTATCTCATTTGAAACTCTCCAGAAAAGCTATATCCCCTCGAGGCTATCCCACTGAGCAATATTTTTTAAAATAAATGCATGTCTGTTTTTGGACAGGTTCACATATTGATTTACTTTCAAACCTAATCAGGTCATACTCTCGCAGGCTCATAGATCCTTGAATAAAGTAATAGGAATCTTTGTAAAGCAGCACATAAACATCTGTCAGACACCAGCTATAGCTCAAACTGAATTTGCAACAGAGACAATTCCTCCAAAAGTATAGGTCGTTATGTAAGCCACATTAGTAAACTTTCATGCACTGTCCATATTTCAGCCGTTTATTACCCAGATGAGAATGGCAGTCAATCTGCTCCTCACCGCAACAGCTTTCATTGTCTCCTCCAATCTAGGTCACCGTTGTTAAATACCACAGCCTCCCAACTGTGGGAAGTACTGCAGCATGTGTTTTATCAATGAGATGCTATTTGCTTTGATCAGTTCTGCCACATTTCTCTCCCTGCTCTAAAGACAAAATTTTGTTAGCTGAGTTTCCAAAGGAAAAAAAAAATAATTCCATCATTTTACACGTATCCATCCACTCTAACAATCTCCTTGAGAGCCTTGTTACTGCTCCAGCTATTGCAATGTTATGTGCATGCCTCAGCTTTTCCTAAAGAGGATTCTGAGCTCTTCGTTTTAACAAAATAGTGACATTTTCTGTGGCCTTATTAAGTGGCTACAGCAGGAACACAATCAGCGCATTCTGGAATTAACTGGCTCTTAATTCCAGGAGAAGTTCTTAAGCCTGCATTCTCTATTACTCCTACGCCAGCACAAAACCTAAAGCCTTAGCAAAGAAATATTTCTATAAATTCACTTTGCAGTTAGGATTAACACAGGTTGGACCCTTTATGCACGGGGAAATTAGGCCCAAGCTCCACTCACCTCCCCCACACGCCTGTGAAACAACAATTTCTGTCAAATCATTTGTCTTTTCAACCACGCTTCAGTGAGCTCATGTTGGGGTTATTAGGAGACTTCCCCTGGCCCAAGTTATGAAGGAGGTCAGACAAGACGATCATAATACTTCCCCTCTGGCTTTCAAATACATGAATTAATTAATTTTCTTCAGGACTTCAAAACTTAAGAAGTTCCCTCCCCTGAAACCAGTTTCCATCTGCTTATATAAAAGCAAAGCAGTCTTAGAAAGGATTTGTAACTAAGCCCTGGCATTCCCCAGATATTTAAGTTCTCCACAGCCCCAAAGTGGGATTTGACATGAGAATGGTACCTCCCAAACATTGGTTTGACAAAACAAAAGCCGTGCTCCCATCCTTAGCTCTTGCCTTTATGCCTCTGGAGTCTTGCAATTAATTTTTTCTGCTCCAAAACGCCAAACATAATCATGTCGATGCCCGTGGTTTTACAAGTGTTAAACAAAGCCCAAACATACTAAAAGGGTAAAATAGAAGTGAAAATAGAAGTGAAAAGTGCTGTGGTCCTGGAAAACTAAAACCAGTTCAAGTGCAAGGGTCTGCTGTCCGGGGAGAAAATGTCACTCATCCATTTCCCACCTGCCCTCGAAGCCTAACACAGGGACCACACACAGACAAGACGATGGAAAACCCATCCTTGCCACCAGTGCTCTTTGTACCCTCCAGGGAAAGGGGCCAGGAAATCCTCTGGTGCTGCTCACACTGTTTTGTACTCATCAGCTCATTTCCCCAATGGTCAGGGCTGGCGAACTTCAGAGGATTCATCTGCCACAGCAGGCACTGCACTAATTCTGAACCCAAGGGACTGATTCAAAACCCACTGATGACACTGCAGTCAACAAGGCCTGCAAGTAAGAACCACAAAAGGAGGAAGCCAAGGTAAAAGAGAGCTTAAGACACTGACAGAGAGGAGAAAATGAGGAGGAAACAAAAGCAACAGGAGAGCTGCAAATTCTCTGTGAAGTGTTTAACAGGAAAATCTAAGTCAGACCATGCACTGAAATTCTGGCTGTCCTGCCACAGAAAACAATCTCTGTTGGATTGTTCATGGGTCTGTCCCTCTCCTCCAATTCTGCCATTTGCCCCCAGAACAGCAGAATGCCCTGTTTCCAGGGGCAAAACCAAAGGACTCTCTCTTATGGCACTCCATGCCAAGCACTGCCTTTTCCTGCCATTTCTTTACTGGTATTTCTGCAGCCTGTAAAGGTGAAAGGAAATTTACTGTTCACATGCACAAACTGAGATACCACACAAACATTTACTCCCCTACAAACCCTTCCCTGGAACCCAGCACCCTTCATCTCCCACTCACTCCCTAAATTACACAGCTTGTTAAGACTCACAAGTGCCTCCAGATCGCATATTTAGTTTTGTTTGCTCTAAAATGAGCGTGTACTTCCCTCCACTCCTGATTTTCTATACATTACAATAAAGGAAGGAGCTCTATGTCCTTTATTCAGCTTTCTGTACCGTGTCTGTAGTGTCTTCCAGAACAACACTTCCCAAATAACCCTTTTTAATTCTTCCAATATCTGAAAACTATTTAGTACTAAAACCACAGCATTTAATTTCTCTTTGTATTTAGTCGCCGTAGTTGCCTGTATTCATAAAATACTTCTCTTATCTCCTGAAAACAAGAAGTTATCTTTTTTTTTTTTTAAATAAAATCCTACATATAACTTAGGCCAATAACACATTTAATTAAGTTTATTGTGGTTTAAACTATGCTTAATTTTTCTGTCTCTAGTGCATCTTTCAAGCATGTTACCCAGCTCCTCAGATGGGATAAATAGCACCACTGAAGCTGATTCACCAGCAAGAGCATCTTGGCAAAAAAACTGACCTATAAAACATTTCTAAAGTAAGATTTTTATTCGTATTCCAATGACAGCAGGAATAATTACTGAAATTCCTCCTGGAAATCACTCCATGTCGTGGTGAATACTGCACTCCACTCCACCAATTATTCACCAGAAGTGCTGTGAATTTTCTACTCACAGAAAATGCTGACCGGATTGAAAAGAAGCTTTTCAAAGGAATGAATTGATTTCATCAACATTTTTAATGGCAAATTACTAACATTTCATTTTAATATTCCACTTTCCATTTTGTATTATACACTGCAGCACTAATGCAACAAAGGCAACATAGAAGACAAGGACTTGCTTTAAAGGATTTTTGAAATATTAAGAAGTATGGCATTTGAATTCAGGAAAAACTGCATCTCCTCTGCCCACAGAGCAGGGAATGCAACTCCAGCCCAGAGAGCTGAAAACCAGGAACAATCCCAGTGTGCTGGGGGTGTAGACACAGCATTCATGGCTCCTTTAAGGGCACTTTCTGACTCAAAACTCCACTCAGAGTGCTTTTGTAAGCTTTAGCAGGGTATCACATCAAAAAGGAGCAGGCTTAAAAACTCTACATCATTCCTCTGATAGCACATTAGGAGATAACACAGGAAATAATTCAGATGGGGCTAGAGATTGCCAAGTGAAACTGAATTACCTAATGCTTTTCCCCTATGAATTGCATTACTCCAAGACTTCCCTGCTCCCAGATTCCCACACTGCTGACCCCGGAGCAGAAAAGAGAAGGAAATTCTGATAACAGCTGTGCAAGAACAAACAAGAAACCAAAATCACAACTACTCCAGGCAGAGGCACAGCCTGGCTGTGACCTGAGCCCCACCAGCAGAAACTGCCTCACCTCCACCCCAGTCAATAAAGTCACACCAGCACAAAATCAATAGCGTTGCATTTGACTCCTACTGGCGGAACTCCATTGATTTTAATGGAGCTGGAGCTACACCCATTTTAGGCTGGTGTATCTGCATCAGTGTCAGAGAAGTTACACCGTGACTGATGCAAACAGCAGCAGGCCAAACAACCCCTCCATGGCTAAAATTAACTCCAAAGCCACGAGAAAATGCAGATCTGTACATTACCAAAGCAGGGCCTTTGGAATTTGTTTCTGCAAAGCAGGAGAACGGCTCTTTTGTGATCCTCCTGACACCAAAGAAACAGAGACCAAGAAGGCAAAGAGGACAAAGTACACAGTTGGGATCACGGTATTCTGTAATTAGAGCTGTTAAATGATTACTAAAGTGCAGTGGTGCAATCATCACACTGAAGGAAGGGGAGAAGTGTGCAGTCAGGAGCATCACCAGGGAGAGGGTAAAAAGCAATGTCAGACACCACGTTTCGTATTGAAATGCAAATTCCTCACAATCAGAATCTGTGTCTTCTAATTGGAAGAAAAGGTTATGGAATTAAACATTTCACATTCTGGACAGCTCAGCATGTTTTGAAGCAGCACAGTAAGTTGAAGGAATCTTGTTCATCTCCTGTCCTTCATAGAAATATCTTGATTCAGCTCTGTTTTTTTCTCTAAATTTCAGGATCATTTTCTTAATAGCTCATGTGAGACTGAACTGGAACTCACCTTCTTGTTCATTTTAAATAAAGTAACAGCTCTATACCTAACATAAGCTATACTCTGAAATCTGAAGTAAAGTTTGGAGTGATGCCTTACATTGACCTTCTTAAAGGATGTGAATTTTGCAACAACTTCTCCAGGTCCCTTTGAAATTTGTTCAGACACAAGAGCCGACCTGTACATTGTGTCCTTCCAGTCTCTGAAGCTTCCTGACACTACAGCAAAGCAAAGCAAACCCTCCTAATGCCAACAGTAACAAAAAGCCCCTTTGCCAGGATCTTTATTTACTGCTAATTTTCAACACTCAGCCCTTGTTCCCTTGACTGTTAAGTATTGGGAAAACTGATCAAAGGAATTCACCCTGCTGGAAATGGACTTTTGCTTTATTATGCCAAACTCAACCACCTGACTCCTACCAAAGTTCACTGTCTAGCACAGCAAAGGGAAAAAGCTTCTGGGACTGTAAGTATGAATTCATACAAACAGGCAATAATTACCTCTCCATTTGTGTTCACAACTGACAAATATCAGTATTTTAAATTGTCAAGTGACCTAAGTGTGGCCTTCCATTACCTGAAGGGAATTTACAAGAAAGATGGAAAAAGACTTTTCACGAGGACATTTAGTGACAGGACAAGGGGGAACAGTTTCAAACTGACAGAGAGTAGGTTTAGAACAGAGATTAGGAAGAAATTCTCTCCTGTGAGGGTGGTGAGGCCCTGGCACAGGTTGCCCAGAGAAGCTGTGGCTGCCCCATCCCTGGAAGTGTCCAAGGTCAGGTTGGACAGGGCTTGGAGCAGCCTGGGGTAGTGAGAGGTGTCCCTGCCCATGGCAGAGGGGTTGAAACTCAATAAGCTTTAAGGTCCTTTCCAAACCAGGCCACTCTGTGATTCTCTGATGAATTTTAGCTGCAGGATTACTTTTGACCATTCCATTTGAATAGTTCAGTCTTCAAACCACTCCTGAAGGGAATCCCACAGGACTGCTGGGATGAACAGAGGCAGACTCCTGCATGATACCAAACAGAAGTATTTGAGGACAGCTCCTAGATCTTACTGGAGAAATTTCAAATAAACCATTTTCTTTTAATCACTTATCTGTTTTCATCTCATTTATATATAATCAGGATATACACTGCTCCACAAATGCCTCTGCTTTCTATCAGTAGGAGTATTAACCATTTTCAAAGGGAGGAAGAACCTTCCCTCAGAAGTTTCCATGTATTTTCTGGTTTGAAGTAAGATTCAGCAGCACTTCTGAATAATAACAGACAGTGCTCTTCCCATAATTGGAAATATACTAAAAAAAAACCAAAGCCACACGACTATGTAACCCTTGGAACTGTGTGAGCCAGGTGTTGTGTGCTGTATCGTAATTCCATACAGAGAGACATCCACACAGGGTCCCCACTGTGACATAAGCATGGGTACATGACCACCTCACACCCTAACAGGATCAAAGCCCAGGTGATCAGGTTAGGCACCCTGCAAAAGGAAATCACTTCCAGGAAAAGAAAAATCAAACCACTGCCAGGCTAACATGTCAGGAAAAAAAAAAAGTGTCTGATTATTCAGATGGGGAACTCTTAAGCAGTTAAATGAGTATGAGGATCTGCATGAGTGGTAACACATCAGAAAATAATGCTTATTTTTGAAATATTTTTAAAAAACCACCAAGCAGCATGCAGTGAGGAACCATTCACCTTCTACTGTCATGCTACAGTTTATTCTCTCTTGGAAGCAATTACAGGACAAATGCCAAGCTACAGAAGGTATTTTTCCAGCAGCAGCATCTGGCTTCTTGGCAGACTCCTCAGGCAATTTTATTGGAAGCTTTAGAGATGCTGTTGGGTCAGTCCTGGTTTTATTGCTTCGGAACTGTCTGGCAGATTCTTCTTCCTAGATGTCATAATCCTTCTGATTTACCTTGAAGGAATTAGCACACTTTTATCCATTTCACAAACAGTTGACCTGCAAGGCATTTTGGGGCTGCCTACAGAGACACAGTAAAAGTCACTGGTGTAAATCTGTGTGCCTTTGAACCAGCAGAATTTCAGCACCCAGTGCCTGATGCATCATCAAGGGAACAAGGAAGCCATGCAAACATTCTCTGTGTGTTACCAGTAAATTGAGTACATTCTTTATGATTAAAGGAAAAAAAACCCACAAGATGCATGAAAGATTAACCACTTAAGAATAAAAAAAAAGGTAGGAATTTGCTCCTTCCAACCCCTCCATAAAGGCAGGAGGGGCTGCTGGAAGGGCAGAGATGTCCTTTGCTCCCCCCACACCCATCCCTTCCCCCTCACCAGCCCCAGCTAAGATCTGTGTTATTCTGCAGCTGTGATCATGATTAATCCTCATCCAGAAGGATGAAAGACAGGATGCTGGTTCTGCCCGCCCTCTCTGCCTACCAACAAAATCAAGTCCACAACAGAAAAGCTTTCTGTCAGTTTGGGGCTGTCCTCTGGAATTCATACAGAGAAAAGGGACAGAGTGCTTTACAGAGTGAATTTCTAGTCCATAACACAGGTGGACCTTCCTACTTTTAAAGACTTCTATGCAATCATTTACATGAAATATACTTCTTAATTTAAAAAGAAAAAAAAAAAAGCAGATGTGTTCATTACTACTGGGGTTTTTTAAAGGCATTCCCAGATATGCCTGGATGGTTGTTTTTTTTTTCTTTCAGAGAGGTTTCAGAAGCTCCCACAAAACCCTGTACCAAGTTATTTTCTAGGAAAAATAGTCCTAATGCCCAAAGGTAAATACTAAAGGAGCAAGTAATGTACTCTATAATTTAATAAAGGGCTATGAATCTTGGATTTTCAGTAACAGGAGTATTCACTGAGCAGCACAAGAGCAGACTGACAGCACTAAGAAAGATACACATATCCAGGTCAAACAAAAAGCCAAACAGAGCTCTGTCATCAGCCCAGTGCAAATAAATCCAACCAGACACAGACTTCAGACTTGGCTAATGTGAATTGACTAATATAATTCCATTTTATGCAGGGAAAAACATATTCTGATTGCGAGCCAGCGGTGCTCACAAGTTCTAAATTTAGGTATTGCTAGGATCAGGTGAACCATTAAAGGAACTAATCTGAATTTTATCCATATCAAAGATTTGTCCTGTCCAGAAATTACCTTCCCAGATTTAAACCATGTATTCACTCTCATTACTGCCAACACCTTTTGGACATCCCTAGTCATTAATTAAAATTTCTGCACAATCACAATACTCATCAACAAGGCAGCCTGGGCTTTAAAATGCTGTGCTGTGGCACACACTGAAAAAAAAAATCAATTATTTAGGCTTCAGTACATGAACAGAAGTTACTGGCACAGTAGAAACCAAGCCATATTTTAGGGGAGCTGTAGCACAGATTCCCTTGTTTACCAGCTGGTTCCTGTGAAGTGCTGAGCAGTCTCCATGATCAGGTGAACATTTGGATACACACTGAAAACTGAATTTCCAGTGATGCCCTAGATTTCACTGACTACACAAAAGAGATGAAAGCTGCACACAGAAGCAAACAGAAGGTTTCCTGGATGCAGCAAAGATCTAAAATATTTTCATGAATTGCCTTTGATTCTACAGTCTCAACAAGGCCTGTAAACTGAGAGAGTGAACAGGAATAACCATCAAATGGGTGCACTTCAGTACAGCGAAGAAAATCAATTAAAAATAGAACTAAAACTACATTGCTCTCCTGAAACACCTGGCACACTTACAGCAATGTACATTACATTCAAGGGTAATATACCCTGATCTGAAATAAAGTCCTTGCTGCAATGAGAAACAGTTGTTTTGCCAGGCGAGTTTAAAGCCAAAAGGTGAAAAATTCCAAACCCAATTAAAACGAGAGGGAATTCAGGAATGCAGAATTTAATTACTCCACTTGGAAGGCAGCCAGGCCCATTGGGTTAAGCACCCACAGCCTTGTGAAAGGGCCAGGGAACTCAAAGGAATTCCAGTGGTCCTGCCCCGGCTCCTTTCTCCTTTGGCACCCTTGGCAGCCGCTGCCCTGTAGCTGAGCTCCAGGGAAGAAGCAGCTCCTGAATTCCAGCCTTTGCAGCAGCCCCTGCCTCCCAAAGCCCAACATCAGGCAGGCCTGGCCTTGCCCAGCCTGTGAACCCAGGCAGGCTCTCAGCACACGGTGAGGCTGCAGATGATGCCCAATTTGGATAAATACACATTCAATGAAGCTGTTGCCTATGCACCACATTAACATTCGGGTTTGGTTTGGGCTTTTTTTCAGATCAACAGACTAAATGGCAGGCAGTAATAATATTAGTTTTGGAAGAAGTGTGATGTTTGTGTTACCCACTCAAGTTAATTAATGAAAATAATGACAGAGTTACAAAATCAGGGATGATTAAGAACTTGAAGACCATCCACCCATTTCTCTGCCAAGGAGGATCTGTTCTTAGCAGCACATTAATTCTGTTCTTCAGCAAAACTTTCCAAATCACAGGAGCATCAAGAGTTCCATCAGAGGAGTTCACACTTTCAGGCTGATTCAGAGGTAAGAAGTAAAACCTGGGAATACAAATCCCACCAATTCCCCATCATTATTCTGAGTTAACTGCTCGGAGATTATCTTGAGCAATTACTCTCATCCCTTACTGCACACACATTCCAAATACCCCTAATCCTCACTCTGTCAGTGCTAAACCAATCCATCCCCTTCAGGTAAGATCCAACGGTAAAATCACATTCCACTGGGTTTATATCCCACACTATTACAGTCTCCATTATTAAATATTGCTTATTAGTTTGTACTTACAAAGTCAGGGAGATGTGATTTTATTGCTTGCAAATCATCCTTACGTGAGTCTTACGCTGTACTTGCACTTCACTCTGCTCTTCCAGATAAGCTTTTTGCTTTCTGCATATTTAAATAGTAACTCTAATTATCCCTACTTGATTGCCCTCTTCTTGCAAAGCCTTTCTACAGGATCATCTGCAGTGAATTCTTCATCCTACTTGGATTTTAAGAAGCCAGAGATATATTATATTCTTTAATTTTAATAAGAGTATGGAGATGTTTCTTTAAAAAAAAAAAAGCGTAACGGGTTTCTTCTTCAGATGTATTTTTATCAAAAACAAAGCAAGAAGGGCAGATTAATGATTATTATTACACTGGGAATAATAACATGACAGAACACTGCCAAGCAATAAAGTCAATTAAATATTAAAAGTACAAAAACCAACCAACCAAAGACTACTGACATATTATCACATTGGCAAAGAAACATTCACTTCATTTTCTAAATATATTGCTTCTTTCGCAAACAATGCTTAGAAGAGTTTTCTAGATTTATTTCAAATCACAAACACAGAAAACACTTTATACTTGCAACTCATAGGTACACAGAAGCTACAGGCACCTACACAGGAGCTGAAACTAATGGTACTTAATGCATTAACCCAGGTAGTCCAACCAAAGAAATGCACATCACAGTAGCCCAAAACATGTCAATAAAATTTGAGTCAAAATTAATGCTTCTTACGAGAAATTTATTAGTCCTTCAGACCATTTTTAAAGAGGTTTGGTTACTGATGATGTTTGGTTTAATTATACTGCAGTCTGCTTACACCATGCGTTAAAGGTGTGTGGTATTTCCCTTGATGAGTTCTGATTTTATCTCCTTAGAACTTTACCGAAGTGCCAGGGCTGACATCTCTCATGACACAAGCAGGAGCAATGGCACACAGAGCTCAACCTCCAAGACCTTGTCCTGCTGCCCCAAGACATGAGATCATCCCTCCTCCTCCTCCCCTGCTCACCAAGCAGTGACCACAGACTGCCTTCATCACACCACCCTGACCTCCAGCACGGACTGTCTGCACCTAGAGATGTCAGTGAAAAGAGGAGTTACTCTGTGACTGCACACACAGCTTTTCATGCCACCTGGACAATGATAAATTCAGCATCTCTTCACTGATCTGCTTGGCTCTGGGACAGTAATTTATTTTTTTTGTGTGTGTGTGAGTGTATAATTCCATGCAGGAAAAAGCAGCAGCACGGGTGTACAACAAACACACTGAAGCACCATCCAGAATTCTGCTCACAAGCTGCATTCCTTCAGCACCTACTCCTGCAAAAGTTGCATCAGTAATATGGGATTTGGGTCTGGCAGCAGTGACTCTCTTTCAAATGTGACTTGGGAAAAACAAGATAGGGAAGAAAAGCAGGATGTTCAATTCTAGCTGTGACTTTCAGGTCTCTGTGTCAAAGGGGTGTAGGAAAGTACTTGGAAAAACAAAACACAGTCCTGTGCTGCAAATGCTCAGAGTATTCACTGCTTCATTAAATAATACATTATTGAGCACTATTTTAGTAAATAAAACCAACCAACCACACAGAGACTTAGCGGTGCCTCTTTAAACCAAGGACTTCCTTTGGGAAATCCGACATTCAACAAGAAAAAAAGTCTATCTCTCATCTCCCCTAGTCCTCCCCATGAATTACATCCCACTGGAGATGTGACACCACCTCTGGAACACAACAAAGCACCCATGGTTAGCCCTGAGCCAGCTGATTCCAGGTGCAACACTGAGAAAAGCAGCATTCCCCTCCAGGTCTTGTGCTGTCCAAGATGATGACTGAGAGGTTGAAGATAAAGTTACACTGAAATCAAATGTTCAACACCTCAAAGAAAATACTTCATATTGCAATAGCCATTAAAATATTGCCTTTTTTCCACCAAACAGGACTGAAGTCTGGAAGAAAAACCAGATTATCAGCACCCACAGGTGAGGAAGCCCAGCCTTCAGTAGCACAGTAACTTTTTAGCACTCTATTCAAGAATATTCAGAATATTATTGGAAGAATAATTCTGCCTGAAGCTCAGTAAATAAGTCCCAGATTTTTTTTAATATGAAGTAATTTGATCCTATTTTTAGCCATTAAAGAACATTTGGATTAACAGATTGAAAAAAGTTCATTCACAGCTTTAAATATCTGTATATATGACTGTTACAAACTCTCTCCCCTGCTGCCCATAAAACTAACAAAATCAAGACAGAAATTACATTTACATAGTCCTGAAAATATTTTAAAATCATCATTAACATGTGTGATTTCATCTTATTTTACTTATGAGCCCAAAGTTGTATCCTGAATGCCATTTCTATAGAAATTGAGTGCCAAGTATTACCAAGTGGCAATTTTAATGTCTATGTAAAAATACCCTGGCAGCATTCAGGCAAATTAAATTTAAAATTAAACTTCAAGCCTTTGCATGCCACCATAATATTTCAGGCAACAATTTCAAGAAAGGGAAAGCAGAAAACAGACTGTGCATATACTGTAGTTCAAAATAGATTTCTCATGTCAAATGGCACAGTTTTTCCCTTTTTTCCATTAAAGAGTTATTTCAAATCTTCTGCTGAATACATTTACATGCCTAATGAAACCTCCTCAGTGATTCTTCTTGAATTACTCTATAGGCTTTAACACTGCATACACTAATAGTGTACACATACATACAAATGGACATATAAATGCATGCACTCATGCACACAATATTCATGCAAAAAGAATTAATGGAATTTTTTGACTGGATGCTACCCCCTGTAAATATGTTAAACGTGAACAGTGCTCATGGCTGGGTTCATTAACTAAAAATGCTGCTGTTGTTGCACAATTCATGTTGCTCATGTGAGAAGGGATGACATGTAAAATGCTAATTTACAGGCTCGGTTCTTTTCAATTTACCATCAGGGTTCTCTCTCCATGAGGAAAATCAGGGGTCACTCACTACAATTCTCAGGGAATAACCTGGGCTGAGACCTCACTCAGCACCTAGAGATAAGACTCTGCAGGGAGTCTTCTCCAAGAAAAAATGGAGAGAAAAGAAAAAAGGAATGTTCTGAATGAGCTCCAAACACATTTTCCAACATGTTCTCATGGAAAAATAATATCCTAAAAGCCACATTTCACTGACTGGCAAACATCCCATCTTCCAAAGGAAGGGTCATTATATTTTATATTAGCAGCTGATGCTGTAGATAACTTTTCTCACAACTTCAATTGTTCATCACCTATTTCTTTTCCTCCAGTCTTTTTCCTAAACTCCCTGTCACTTGAGCACCTGCAGTCTGAGACAGCTGCTTGCATCCCATCTAAAAGTTACTCTGAACACACTGAACCAAGCATGGAACTTTGCTTTTTCAATTAAGTTTGGACCCCCTGTCCCCATTAGAGGTCAATGCAGCATCTGAACAGATACAATTAAGAGATGAACTTCAAAACCCCATTATTTCCCCAACCTAGAACAGCACTAGTGCCACCATCCCTGAAACATTCCAAGATTTCACTCCACCACAGCTGTACCAGCTGTGCATTCTACAAATGCCTGTGACACCCAGCTATTCCAGAGACCACAAACAGTAACTTGCTGCACAACAATTAACAAATACTTCAGTAATTGATGTATTTACAATTTCTGAGCAGGTTGATCAGTGGTTTTGTTTCCTTTCCCTGGGTGTACCTCTGTGCTGTATTTAACTTTCCGCAGGGTCTCACCACCTCCCTGCCCCTGGGTGTACAAACTGTTTTGGTTTCAAAGACCTCTTCTATACAGGGCAAGTTTTCAGCAGGGCTTTAACGCCTTTAAATTCTCTCCTGTAACCTCTGTGTTAGTTTATCAGAGCAGTCATTAAGGCTGAGCACTTCGAGGGTGATGGGTTTATCTAGGCTAGCCCAACTCCAGCTAATTGCATTCAATTTGACATTCTCCAAGCACTGACAGTCCTCATTCAAGCCGAGTGTGAAAGTTTTTAAATTAGCTTTCACAGTTTGATTCACAGACAGCAAATGCAAAATGGCACAGGATTAATTTTTTTCCCCAACAACACAGTGTAACAAAATAGCCCAAAGGCTATTTTACTTCATTTGCTTTAACTATTAGGGAAGATTCACAGCACAATGTTCCAACAGAGACAAAAGCTCCAGAGGACTTTCAAAGCTCAGTATTGCCCCCATTAATTAAAAGTACCATAGATTTGTACAGCCTTTCCACTTTGTCACTGGATGTTAAAATGAAGTCTAGGCCATTTCAGACAAGCCACGGCCATTATTGCTTAAAACATGAACATACCAATACGTTCTTTTCAATTTTATTACAGATCACATTTTTAATACCTAGTGAAGTATGGCACTGGACTTAAAACGGGCTATAGGGAAACCTGTATTTTCTTGGGGAAGTACAAATCCTGACTTCCCATGTAATCTGACAATGTGCCTTTTGATCAGTCTGCCTTCATTTGCCAGACATAAGTTAAAAAGAAAACCAGAATATTGAATTACTTATTGCAAAAGTGATCTGGTCACTCCCAGCAGAGAGAGGCAGAGCAGGATGGAAATTCAGCTTTCTGGGCACTCTTTATTATGGGATGTGTTTGAGCAGCTGCATCAACAAACTGAAAGATTCATTGGAGGCAAACCATCATAAAATACTCTACGCTCAGTATTTAGGAGAAAAATACTTTTCCAGAGAAAAACTAAAATCTCCACTAACAGTTTAGTCTATCTTGCCAAAGTACACATCAGAGTATTTTACATAAGGTCCAAAACTCATAAATAATCTTTAATTCAAATTAGTTCTAATATTCTAATAACTAATAATTCCAATATAATCCAGTAACTGTATATCAGTAGTGGCAACCCACATTACACATATCCCACAGATCTTAAGGATGAAAATTATTTATAGTGAAATTGAAAAGCAAAAATTTGCATGCACAGATAGATTGCAGCTTCACACTCCACATTCCAGGTATTTACAGCTGAGGATACATAGGTCACATCTGACAAACTGTAAAGTCAAAGGCCCATCTGTAAATGTCAAAATGTTAGTCACTGTGGTGGATGTAATTTAGTACCTCTTGCCAGGATTCAGAGTAGTAATCTCAAATATCAACCCTGTTTTATGAGTATTTTCTATTAAGAAGTTACATACTTGCATTATAAATCGTGAATATTTTGTAAGTAAGAAGCTTTTCTTTGACAAGCAAAGGACATTGAGGAAATCTAAAAATTTTACAAAACAATCCACAATCCGTTCAGGGAAATTTACACCTAAACCTAGGAAAGAGGAATTCTGTTGTGAGAATAGAACTAAATCAGAGCCCAAACAAAGCAGGACCAGGCTGGGGAAAGGGAGCCCTGAGAGTGCAGGGCAGGCTTGGGCAGTGGCCTTGGAAGCAGAGCTGGCACAGCTGGCACAGGAGCACCACTGCTGCTCTCTGGATTAAAGTGCATGTGGGTACAGCCACAGAGACCACACCTGCAGCTCTCCATGGTAATTGAGAGCAATTTGGATATGCCTTTATAGTTACTTCATGAAATCTTTTCTGATGCAGTGAAATGAAAGATGGAATTCATGGAATTAAACAGATCAGAAAATCTAAGTTAACACTGACAAAATAGAAAAATCTTTAAAAAAGTATTATTTTTAAAAATAAAACTACTTTTCTCATGCCTTTAGACCATTAGATCTTGTGTGTTAACTACACACAATATAAATCCTTACACAATAATGAAGCTTTACACCCTTTTAAATAAAACACAGCCCACCATAAATGGAACTTCTTCGATGGCAAATACAACTCAAATGTTCCCTGAATTAACCTCCAAAACTTAGGAAGCTTCATCAGCTCAGATGGCAAATAACCACGAGTTATTGGAGAGCTACACTTGTCAGAAACTGCAAAAGAGAGACAATCCAATTGTCACTGGAAGCAAAGAATTCATTCCTCAGGTCCCTTCATGCCAGGTGCTAACAGGGCTCAAAATCACTGAACAACACATTCACGTGGCACACCAATGCTTGCCAATATTTGTGCTTAATAAACTTTGAATTCTATCCACCTGTAAATGCCACAGTACAACTGATCAGTGCTGATCATGAAAGTCTCCCAGAGTATTCTCGTTTCTAAAACAGAGTCAGATTGGGAAAAAATTCTGGGTTTTGGTAGAAGTGAATTTTCAATGGATTCTGGCGATCCCAGAGCAGGGACAGAGCATTCAGAGGCATCTGCTAAATAATGTTTTTTTCCCTCCAGCACAGACACTGGCATTAGCTGGAGGTAAAGACATTAAGTTTCAGCATGATCTTGGCTAGATCTTAGTGGAAAAAAACAATTCCTGATCATAAAGACTAAGGACCAAAGCAACTTGTATGAAAGCCATTACAAAGTGCACTAAAGGCAGCAAGCACAATATACTGTACACTTCCAGATACACCTCATCTGTTTTGACATTTTTATGCTTATTATACTAATTTTATATTTGAATCCTTAAGCTCTTCAGACATTTTGGTTTTTCCTTTCCTCTGGGCACATTAAGACAGGGACCTGATAGGGACCAGCAGAGACCTTGTTTTGACAAGTATTTCTGCAGAAAAAAAATGGACACGTGCTTCAGATCTATCTTTAGACAGCCAAAATGGCTTCTAGAATTTTCACTTTCTATTAAGTGAACTTACACTGCAACCCACAGATAAAATACTGCCCTTGAGGGAAACAACCACTGCCCCAAATAATTATAACGATTACCATTTCCCTCAAATAATAAGGGAAAATTCTAGAAACATCAAGTACATTTAACAGAGAAGAGGGAGCACTGCTGAAGATGAGGAAGGTCAGATACAAGGAGATGCTTCAGACCAGCTGTTCTCAGAGTGCCTGAAATTAACAGCTGGCAGACAATTGCTGGGGTTTCCCTCATAACTTGTCAACCCAAAACATTCCCATGTAAAAGCTTATAGTGCTAATGACAAATCAAATATCTCCTTTTAAACGCATTTTGTTTGTTTCAAAAAAAATGACGCTGACAGCTGGGAAGTTTTTTTTCCCCTGCTGTACTCCTGTTCTGAAAAAAGCACAGCCCACATCCTTTCTGAGGCTGTTTTTCTCCTTTTCCAGCTGGAAAGCTCAGTTTTGGCCTCACTGGGACACAGTCCCTTGAAATAATGAAGTTTACTGCTAGGATGGGCCTATTTTACCTTCTTGCATCTGGCAGGAGTTGATTTCACTAAAGGCCATCAAGAGCTGGTTTTAGCCTGAAATTACCTAACAGTCCTTAACTAAATCAGTTTATACTTTACCAGACAATATCCTTTACATTTAACAGCCCCAAGTGCAAAATAAATTCAATATTCAAGTGGCAAATCCTCAAAATGAACCAGCATGCTGAGTTTCAGAAATGTTCAGTTTCCCTTCAAGGTATTATCAAGCTACTTCTGCTTTCTCACGAAGTTCAGCGCTGTTTTATTTTGATGGCTCTGAAAGAATCACCAGGTAAAAACCCTTCAGCTCTGCTTTGAGTTACTCCTACTTCCAAGACAAGCAGCACGAAACAGTAGCACAAATCCAAGAAATGGAATTTCCATGAGATGTTACACTTGCATGAGTAGCTGTTAACGCCAGCTGCAGCAGCCAGAATATGAATTTTCCCATTGCTAAAATTTTAGAAAGCAAAATATAAAAGTGAAGGCAGCTTTATCATTACCTGCCTGTTCTCATTTCAGAAAGCTGCTTCCCCTTACCTTCTTTAAGTATCTACTAACAATTTTTTTCATTGCAGTTCATCTTGAAAATTAATCATCATAAATTTAAAACCATTTTCTTGCACATCTGTCAGGTTGGTAGTGCTATTTCATTTATTACAAGACCACATGACGCATCAGAGCTCAGTATTTGAACATGACATATTTTCACTTTGTTGTGATACCACATTCGAAAATTGTTCCTATCAATCTTTCAGTGGAGCCAAAACTTAACTGTCTTGTTCACTGAAACATTAAATGCCAAGTCACACAGATGAATAAAAGCATTTGCAAGATGCAAACATTTGCAAAAGTTTCCTTTTGCAAGGGTCTGTAGAAGAGAATCCACCAAAGTGAACCAAGCTCACAGTCAGTACCAAAAGCCATTGTAATCATCTTGGCCATCAGATCTCACTGAAAAGTTAAACGATTTCACTACCAGGCTGAACTTTAAGTAGAATTTTGGAAGAGTTTACAGCTTTGATTTCCAAAAGGCATTACAACTGCTGTGCACTTGCCAGACTCAGCTCCTGCACGGCTCCACATCCGTGATTTTCTGCATCGTTCCCAGCGAGGAGCCAAACCCCAAACAAACAGGCCAGGTACTTACAGTCCCCATAATGCATCAATTTCCCTCTAAACAGTGGCAGCAAACAGGCACCTCCAATACTGTATTACTTTCTTCTCTCACTCATGACGATGTCACACACAGGTTCTTTGATTCTGAAAGAGAAGCATTTCCCAGGTTCTGAGGACAGAGGTACCCCGGCCAATCCATCATGCTTTGTGTGCTAATGATAGACTCATGCAGACGAGGCACCAGGAGCAGTCGGAGGCAGCAGGCATGAAAAGGAGTGAATCAACTGTCAGGGGTTGTGATCTGAAGGACTGCAAGGCTGTGATTAGAATTTTCAATCAGGACTTCCACAATCCATCACGCTACAAGGGAAAGGGGGGGGACACACATATTTCTTCATCAGCCCTTCCTGCTATGGGCAAAGCGAGTTCTGAGGCATTAAAAAAAGGGAATCTGAACGTCTTATGCTCATAAGCAGGTGCTCTTCAGGGAGTGGAGAGAAAAGGATTTTCTGGGACTGCACAGCCACTGTATTTTGTCTGCACACTCAAGATTACGTGCAGCACAGCCTTTGAGATTATGAGAAAAGCACAGCTCTTCCTCTCTCTCCTCTTACAGGTGCACTCACAGACACCTGAGCA
>VZUA01079546.1:13656-25533 GCA_013401035.1 Horornis vulcanius | reverse complement strand
AGCTATGCTCAAAATAGAAACACTTCTTGCTCATTCATTGACTATTTGATGAAGAAACTTGTCAGCTATCACATCCAGAAATATCTTTAGGCCCTACTATTAATAGTTACTAAGGAACAAATGGTATGAGGGAAGTTTAAACTTCTGATAAGCACCAGCACAATTGTATCACTCTCGATCCCATCACAATGATCTCCATCTATGTTCAACCAGATTTATGTACCATGTAAGAGACCTCCAGCAAAGCAGCTGTAAACCAAATCCTGTCTGTTCATCATCCACACTGTCACTGCTAATGTCACAGCAATGCATGGCAATAATAAAGCATGGTAGAGTGTTAATCCTCTTCTGGAGTGGTTGGCAGCAATCAGCCCATAAGGATGGAGGACAAGCATGTACCCCGTGCCTTCTCTACCTCTCTTAGAGATGGAGCAGTTCATGCAGATGAGCATTGCTCTCCTGGACAGAAACAGGAGTCCTCAGCATTCTCCTGCTAAAACCACATTTATCCACTGCTCCTCAAAGGCCAGGGCTGGATCTGGACGTCTTTTATAGCCTTGTATATCCAGCACCTCCACAGATGGTTTAAGATCAGAATTCAGCTTTCTTTCCCCTTAGCATAAATTCACATTCACTTATCACACGTAAGAAATGAGAAGCATCAAAAACATCTTGAGACAAAGCAATCTCCAGCCTTTACCAGCAAGCTTTGAATGAAGACTGAAAAAGCCACACAGACAGTGAAAGGGCCCACTGGCATAACTGCCAGGGATGGGCACAATTTGGGGAAATTGAGCTCCATTCTCATCCTAGGATGGTTCATGCATTTCAGCCTTAGGTCGCAGAATAACCTGGCCAACAGATTATCCATTAACACATTTAGAGTATTTTTTTACTCACAAAACTGATAACTTACCCCTAGGTATGTCACCACCTAGCCTTTTAAAAACGCAAACCTTTCTTTAAATCACACCACTGAATGAAGTCAGCATAACTTCTGATTCGACAGGTATGTCACAAGGGTTAATATTTTTAAAGGATTATTCAGTAGGTTAACCATTAAAAGAGGACATAGTAAAGAACCACACTCCAAGGCATTTCTAAAATGCTTGAAGTACAAGAAGCAGGNTCTCAGTTAAAATTAAAAAATAATAAGATCATTTTTTCTAAAAATTGTTTTGCATGTACCAGGTTCCCAAATTACTTACAGTTACATTACATTAACCTAAGCAGAAATGTAAGCTTGCCAACAAGCTCCTATGAAAACTCATTATTTGGCCTCCTGCCAAATGCTGGATCTAAGACAGGCTTTTTATGTCAGCAGCCTGTTACTGCAACCAGCAACTTTTTTTTATGGTGACATTTCAGCAGTTTCACTGGGAAAAAAAGATTCTTGGAGATTCTGTATTCCAACTGACTTGAGTCAAATTTGGATAAACTTGAGGAAGCTTTTGTAAAATGAAAGACCAGAATCTGATCTAGAATTGGATTTATTGTAAAATGCAGTAACTAAATAGCTAAATATCAAAACACTTGCTTTGCCATCACAGCTATTCATCCCTCACCTTCTCCCTGGTGAGAAATCCAACTATCCTGGACCCATCCCTACCCAAACACCCATTCTGAGCTCAGCTGGTTCAGCTGTGACTTTCAGGCTGTTTCTGTTTCTAGTAACTCCCCATACCTACTACATCAAAACTACCATGAAACTCTGCACATGTGGAGCTCAGAGTGCAAAGGCAGACCCACATCTCACTATGCTTTCAAACTAACCATTAACAAATACTATACCACTCTAATAAAAATACAAGTATTTTAATTCCATGCATTTTAAACAGTGCCATTTCCCAACACTGTCATACATGTGAAAATAATCAAGTGAAAAAGCTCTATTTTTTCCATGCTTAAAAAACCTCCTAGCTAAAATAATCTTTAAAGATTTTCTTTTAAATTGCCATTAATATCTACCAGTTAATGCAAATCGTTCAAGCCTGAAGCTTTATTCCTTTTATAGAGGGCCAGGGAAGAGATGCCTTTATTTTGACCTAACATGTAAATCCCTCAAACAACTGTCAGACCTTTATTTTAAATGAATATATCACAACACAACAACCAAAAACAACATATTCTCACATTCCAAATTTATACTAAGAACAGAAAAATCAAGTTTTCTCAAACTTTCACATAAAAATCGTAAGGAGATCTACAAGATATTTTTCAGCCTAATTTATAGAGAGGTTTCAGTAAGCAGACAACCAGCTTCTAGGGAATATTGACAGCCACCCCTGCTATAGAGAGGGAGTTGTTTGTGAGACATGTTCCTACGGACAACCATCCCATCCCTTCGTGTCATTGCTACCCCATTTCTACTGCTGCATGAACGTGGAAGAGTTTGGGATGCAGAGGGAACTCAGGAAAGTGCAGTACCCAATGATTGCTGCTGTCCGAAATCTGCCACATCTCATCCCAGAGTCTCCCACTAGTCTATAGGTTTTGGTTCTCTGTTGTTGCATTTAGTTTTTACACAAGTACAGTCTGTGGCCTGGTACACCCAGCAGGTATTGAACAGCAAAATCTTCATGTGCACTTTTCAGAGGAAAGGGCTCTGCTTTGCAACAAAGGGTTCAGTCAGTTTTCCGTAGCTATCAACTGTTAAAAACACAAACCTGCTACACAAAGTCAAACAGCATTGCCTCAGCAAGTGTTAGTCTGGAGCCTGAGGGAAAAGAAACAAAGAAATCACTTAAAACATCCTGGATGAATTTCATCCCAGGCCAAAAAGGCCCTACAAGACTATGACACAGTACAGTAACCTTCAAAGCACCCATGCTCCTTTAGCTAGAAAAACACCTTTTCAGAAAGCTGAAGATGACCTGCAAATCTAGCATACCCCTAGTTCTCATCTTTACATTCCATCTCCTTAAATTTCTCCTTTCATTCCCAAAATACATTTCTGCAGAAGTCCAACATAAGAGCCATGGTATCCAAGAAAAGCCAGGCTGTGTGTGGATGAACAAATACAGACACTGTTGTCAACACCAGTTTTCCTGGTCTTGGCATTTTGGTCTTATCATGAGGAAGGGATGTGCCAACTGAGGGAGTGGAAAGTATCAGGATTGTGTTTGCTGTTCTTTATTTCTACACTTAAATGCTCATGAATAATATCCTGAGAGTTCACAGGAGAGCAGTAACACAAGACAAACTCATTTCATCCACATACACTGAAAATTAAGCTTGGTGTATTCTTTTCTAGACATATCTAACTAAAACTGGAAGTAACAGTGGGTATATCTAAGCGTAATACAGATTCAGAGATCTCTGTATAATGCTCTGTGCAAAAAGTTCCCTCTTGGTACACGATTTTACTCCCCAATTTCTCATTTTAATGAATGGAATCTCATTTCAAGTCACTTTCTGAACATTCTGTACTTATTAATATTTAAGAAACTAACCAGAGAAGGATTAACTAGAGCTCCTAGTCTGCTCAGCTTTTCAGAGAATCACAGAATGAGTCAGGGGGAAGGGACCACAGTGGGTCATTTGGTCCAACCTCCCTACTCAAACAGGGTCATCCTAGAGCACAGGATAAAAGGATACTTTTCTTCCCCCTGTACAGATATCTCCCAAACTATTCCCCAGAAGGATCTGTGAAGAAAGCCAAACTTTACCCACAGCACTTCTTCTTGATCAACAGGGAGAGGTTTTGCAAAGGTGAAGTTGGCATCTTTCAAGAAAACTTTAAATTAAGCTCAACTTAACAAAGACATTTAGCACACAAAAGGGGCACAACTCACACTCAAGGGAGCCCTTTCATGAACAGCTTCAACATGAGATTGAGCTCATCCAGGACCATACAACATTTTAGGTTCTCAGTATATAATGATGTCATCACTTGTCATTGGAAACCATGTCTGCAATTCATTGGGCCAAACATTCAGTTGGATTGGCCAAGAGCAGTTTACAAATGCTCCCTGAAAACAACAAGCATTGCGCAAATGCCCTCAACTTCTGACATCAACAAACACGCAAACAAATCTTCAAACTGAACTCTCTCTGCATTCATCTCAACAGGTTCATCTTGAAATAATATTCATTGCCTCAGCGTCACAGTCTGGTCAAGTCTTCTTCCAATTACATCACCCTTGGCTCCAGGGTCATAACATACCCAGAACAAATTCCCTTCTGCTTTTGAGTAACATCTACTAAAAGCTCCTTTCAGGGGCATTAAAACTCTACAAATGGACCAGACTATACAGGGATAGACTAGGGGGATGGACTCTGGTGGGCTTTTTTTTTTTCATGATAGATTAAGTTATCAGACTGCCTTTGAAGAAACATCATGCTTAGTAACTCAGGATTATTTTGCATTTAAGTTTAAAGGAGACGAACAAAAAAACCCATCAAAATCACTTTCTGTGTTACAGACTCCCAGCAGAAGAAACACTCAGTTAACAGTTTGGAAACCAACTGGAAGTCGTGCTTTGGTTTTGCAGACTTAAACAGATGCATCTATTAATTAAGCATCAACTCAATTTAAATTGTCTACTGACTGGGAAGAGGAGAGGAGGAAGAAAAATGTGGAAAGCTGTGTAACATGTTTATGGTTCAATATGGGGACTGGAGACAGAAGTTCAACACCTTGACTGCCACTGGTGAGGTTGCTATAGCAACCATAATGCAGCTTCATGAATATGCATTCCGCTAAAATCTATCTTTTTTTCCCCCAAAAGAGAGTAATGTGTCATTCAGCTCACATTAAGCTCCCTGGGAGACAAATCAGGACTGCACAGTAAAAGTGACTTGCCTTCAAAACCTACAGATTGGCTACTGCAAACAAAAGGGTTGGGAGAAGAGAGGAAACACAGAACATAGTGGCTTGGGGCTGTAGGGCTCTCCTCTGTACCTACCTCAGACAGCACTTCACACATACTTGGCAAAAGTGTTAAGGCAGACATTTCACTGCTCAGTTCNGCAGTGCACCAGCCTGTGTACCATTGATGCAGAACAGAAGTTCAACATACAGACCTTGACTGCCACTGGTGAGGTTGCTATAGCAACCATAATGCAGCTTCATGAATATGCATTCCGCTAAAATCTATCTTTTTTTCCCCCAAAAGAGAGTAATGTGTCATTCAGCTCACATTAAGCTCCCTGGGAGACAAATCAGGACTGCACAGTAAAAGTGACTTGCCTTCAAAACCTACAGATTGGCTACTGCAAACAAAAGGGTTGGGAGAAGAGAGGAAACACAGAACATAGTGGCTTGGGGCTGTAGGGCTCTCCTCTGTACCTACCTCAGACAGCACTTCACACATACTTGGCAAAAGTGTTAAGGCAGACATTTCACTGCTCAGTTCCTGCAGAGTTGCAGACCTTAATCCCTCAAGCACCTGGGGACCGGCCCTTCAGCCAGAGGCAGCAGCACCTGACCCTCCACAGAAGGATGGAGAAGCGGGAGCTGCTGCTCAGTGTCCAAGACAACTGAAACTGGGGGCCTTGACTTGGCCACCACTGGAAAATTGTGGGTGGACTGGTTCACAAAAAAAAAAAAGCCAAACCACACACATGTACATATCCAGGTCACACCCCATTGTGACAAGGGACAAAAGGCAGTAATTGTTTCCGCTGAGTATCTGTGGGAGTTGTACTTTGTCCTTAACTCCTTGCTTACCCTAACACCTCTTCTGTTAACATAGAGCCATCATATACAGTTCTGTCATTCTGAAACCACTGTCTCTCACTGTGAAACCTACAATTAGCAAGCTTTATTAAATTAATTTGTCTGTAAATCAAGAATTTTAACTCCTGAACAAGAAGATAAAACTCATTTTTCCTCAGGACACCTGTGTGGAGAAAATAAAAATGAGACACTGATTATGCCACAAAAAACCTTGCATGAAGACTTTGCCTGCAGAGAGGATCTCCAGCAGCATGCATGGACTGGAGAAGCCGCCAGATCAAGCCATGGCAGATATCCTGTGAAAGGGTTAGCATGACATGATAAAGGCTACTGCTGACATGAACTTCTCCCTTCCTGGTGACCCATTGAGTCCTTCTTTCTCCTGTGCTGTGTTCCCATCCCAAACCCAGAGGAGCCCGGCCAAGCCTGAAGCCCACTAGATCACAGGCTGACAGCAAAGAGAGCAACCCCGTTCATTTCTGCCACAGCCTTTATGTCATTTAATCACTCATGCAGTTTATCAGCTCATTGCTGAGCAACTAATTTTTGTGTTTGTTTTCTGGCAAGGTTAGTCCAATCAGAGCAAACAGGGATGGAGGCTCAGTCGGGGAAGCACAGACTATTGGAGATTTTGCTACTCCCACACAGAAGATGTTTGTGGTGGTGGGCAGAAGGAGAAAGCATTCTTTTACAGTAGCCACTTGCACCTAAATGAGGCTAAACAACTGCAAAGCTTCACCCTACGGACAGTGCTTATGAAACTGTCACAAGGCACATTTCAGAAATTGGATGCTTTAGTTCCTAGGCTGAAGGACAGGGAAGAGTTTGTCACAGCTTGGCATTGACAAAAGGCTTTTTTCTGCTTCCTTGCTCTGAATTCTGTCTATCGGTCAGGGCAGAGCTGAGGGTGAAGACAGGAAGATGAGCGTCACCAGCTCAGCTGCGTACAAGAACATTCAGGCAGCTCAGAACCAGATGGACTTCCAACAGGTAAGAAGCTGGGGCACACAAGTGCTGCTCTAAGCAAGCACAACTGGCTTTAAAAACAGAGACGTGGGGTGACAAATGGGGGAGAAGGACAGGACACAACTAACACAGGGTAAGATTAGGCTGTCACTGCATTTATCTCCTCTTCCACTGCTCAAATGGAAACTCTGAGAAGTCAAACTTGACACAAGACTCAGAGTAACGCTGGTCTTTCACAATCTACTTTAAAATAAATATTCAAAGTCATTAGTACATATATGGGCAGGAGCATCTTATGCAGACGAGTAAGTTTATTAAGAAGGTAATCACTGACTGTTTAGAAAAAGTGTGAGCCCTGCCAGTCCTGAAGAATTTTGATTCTATCCCTTCAAGTTAAAAAAGGGCATATTATTGAGACCTCTCTGATGCCAAGTTTTTCATCATCTCAACTACATGTTTGTCATCTTCAGAGGAATAACTACAGATAAATCAGAGAATGAAGGTACTGCTAAGAAAAAAGACACTAGAAATGAGCTGCAATCCAAGCTTAAAAAATGATTGAGAACAGACTGGCTTGGTCCTAGCAGGTGTTTCTTTAAGAGGACTCTTAGAAGAATGTACCTCATCAGCTCAGTGTGTGATCATAGCTAACTCAGCAACCTACGGAAACAGAGCAAAGGTACATAGCATTGTCTAGCTCTGAAGAATGTCTCTGCATTCCTTTTCGTTTGTTGTGACTATAAACAAAGATGTGCCCGTGAGAAGCAAGACATGGGCCACAGCTAAGGACTTCAGCCTGACTAATCTTGGCTGTGCAGGTACACCCAGAGCACAGCTCAGAGCACAACCCAGCCCCAAAGAGAAGCCTGCCCCAGCCCTCACCAACCTCTGCACCTCGCACACGTGAGCAGCACTTCCCCCGAGCCACAGTGCCAAACCTCCTGTGCATTACCATTTCACTTATGGCAAGGCCATACAGAAGGAATTACTCAAGCTAAGAGGCAAAAGACCAGACCTACAACTGCTGTGTTAAATATGCAGTGATAAAATGAACCCCCTGTCTTTCTGACACTAAGAAACCACAGAGTCAGGTTCATACTTCCCAAATCACATACCTATCAGGATGCCTCACTGAGAACAAGACTAAGGGCCAGAGCACAGTCTATTCTAAGGGTCTTCCCTCAATTTAGGGAGACAATTCAGTAGAAACCAACACTAGAACTTTGTGAGTATCAAGTAAACATGAAACCATTTGGATGCAAGTGATCAGTGAAAGATTCTCAAGATGAAGCAGTTTTGTGTACAACATTTTGTAACTTATTCCTCCAAGTTTCAACTATCTTACTGCTGATCTGAGAATTCACTAACCTTCTGAAATGTGAATGTTGTAAAAAAATTAAGTGTTTCAGTTATGCTGACTACAAAAATCAAAAGACAGACATGGCCGAGGAAAAGAACTGAGCATTTTACCAAACACCAACAGCTCCCCAACTGCCACGTAGTCATAAAAATAATGTTAATGCATTAAAGATTTTTAATTTCTCCCCTTGTGGACATAACATAACATTGCTGTTGCATGAAGAACTACAAAGACATAGCTAGCACATGCCAATTACAACCACCACTATAATTCAGAATCCTTTATTTCCTTCCTATATACTGGACCTGAGTTTACAAAGAATGCGTATAATCCCCAAATCACAGACATTTCCATGCAAGAAGCAGAGCTGCTGCTCATTCTATTCCTTGACCCTCTCTCCCAACAAAAAACTGAAAATGGTTCTGAAATCGGTGCCACAAGTACTCAAGAGAGGCAAGGGGGACGCCATGGATTACACAAGTTTGCAGTGTTATAATTACTCATCATGTCAACCTCTAAATGAAGGGGCATAACATTGTGTAAAAACTTGCATAAATAATGCGTAAAAGGACAGGCACAACACACAGAGATGGGATTTATCAGACTAAGTTAAATGAAGGAGTAACACTAAAAGATCAAGTCTTTTACAGTAAGTCTGGCTTCAGATTAATTTCTGGCACTGTCTGTACTACACAGCCACTTTTAAAAGCCATCTAAACTATTCTTTGAAATCTTACCACAGAGTAAAAAAGTCAAGGTCAAGTTCCCACCAGACTGACAGCAGCTCTGCTGGAAAGCAGCACTCTGGAAAAGAGCCTCCTTCATTCCACCCACACAGCTTGTCAAAAGATGAGAGACATATTTTACTCCACGTAGAACAGTTAGGAAACAGCAGAGGAAGTTGTGTGACACAGGAAAGCACCAAACTTGGTCTCTAGCTACCACAGACCCCTCCTGCATTGCTTCTGACTGCAACCCTTCGTGCAAGCCCAACTGCACTGCTGTTACATTTGCTGTAAAAAGAAAGAAATCACTGCACCCAAAATACAGTTTTGATATCTGAACTGCAATTACTTGTTTAAATAATTAACCTAGGAAAATGGCAGGCTCCAGATTGAAAGGCCCTGCTGCTCAAGGTAATCCTCCTTGCAGGAGCAAACCTCTATTCTCTCACATTTCAAACTGCATCATTCCCACAGTAGCCAGAATACCTGCTGTTTGTCCCCATGCTTAAACAGAAACCCTAAATTTTTTAAAAAACCAAAACCCAAACAAAACTCCCAGCTAGTATAGCCACAGCAGGGAGCAGAGGGTACAGTCCTGGGAGAAGCTAGATTGCTAATGAATAGAAGCACAATCCAGCAAGTTGACTCTCTTGCTCAGTAAACTGCTTGGGTCTTCTGCCATAACTGCACATCTTTCATTTCACACATTTTAACATGCTTTGGACTCAGTAGAAGTATTTGCTATTAAATCTGATTCTTCCAAGAAGCAGCTGTTGTCTCGGTATCTCCTCCATGCTCTTTCCCAACAACCTCTGCCTGTACTATCAACTGCTGTCAAAAAAGCCAATTTGGGTGATACCACTAACTGCTCTAAGAAGAGGATTGAAGATGGACACCAGTCCAGCCCAGGAAAAGGCTGCCATACATGCTTAGCTGTAGTGAGAGTTAAACAGGCAACCAGTGGAAAAATATGAAGGTGAGGCTGAGCAAAGTCCATCCCCTCATCCCACCAAAGTTACAGATGGGTACCATAGCCTATGAGGAAGTAGAATAACCTCAGAAAAAATGATGGAGAAGGGAGAGAGGGGAAAAAAAAAAAGACATTACTCAAGTTTCCCATGCATTCTTGTATTTTCTCCCAAATCCTATCAGTTGACAAAACCTATTTCATTTTGCAAACAAAACCAAAATAAGTCATCACTCAAGATGCTCAACACTGCTGGAAATGAGCTCCAGCCAGCAATCATAACCCACTCACCTTCACATACACACAGAGAGCAGCTCAGCTCCCCAGCCTCAGCAGCCTGGGGCACACGCATGGCTGCCACAAGAACAGGGACAAAAGATGGAGATGCATGGCCACACTCTATGAGCAATTTTGAGGCTTCCTTAAAGCATAAATAGAGTCAAGGAAAACTAAAGAAAAAAATCCCTAAGTTCAAGGAAACACAGAAATTATGCTTTACATAAGCCTGTTAGGAAGATACAAAGCCTCTTCCTAACAATAAACCAAAGAGTTAAGGTTATTGCCATAAGCTTACCCAGTTCATACTAATTTGGTCATATTTGTAAAAAATTAACGTTTTAATGGTGCTTTTTATATTCTATTGCCTCATAACTGCAGATGACAAAAAGTTACGCACATGAGTTAAGAACTATATTTCTGAAGCTGCTTCAAACAACTGGAACAAGATTATCTTAGAGCAAGTCTTTAAATAAAGCAGGGCATATCAACAAACGCAGCTGCACTTCTCTGCAAAGAGGGAACCTGCTGTTGGCATCACCACCAAAGTACACACATTTGCTAAGTGGCATTTCTCCCAAGAGAAGCCAGCTCCTCTCCTGAAACAGCCGTACTAGTAAGTTTTCCACCAGGTTTCAACGTGAGATGTACTGAACACATGGAAAAGGGAAAAAAAATCTTTGCCAGATTGATCCCAAACAAGGGGTAACAAATGAATCCAATGGTGTCTGCACTTCATGGACCAGCTTTTTGGTTTATCAACCAAGCCTGTAAAAGCACTCTAAATTACCATACTTTTTCCACGCTCTATTACAAAAAATCCCAGTACTCTCTTGTCTCAAAATGTCACAGATACAATGCAAAGCCTGTCAGGCTGCTGTGATGATCCAAACCCAATCACAGCAAATAGCAACCTGGCACACGTTGAGCCTTCAGGCTCAAAAGAGATTTAAATTAACACAAAGATAGCAGGAGAGAGTTTAGAAACAAAGTGAAGAAACCAAGGGAGAAGAAATAAAATTATATCAGTCATCATTTCAATCAGACCAAACAAGTTAAAAGCTAGCTAGAGGATGGCATTTACATCCGCCTGTAAGGCTGGGATGAGGGCCAGAATTACACTCCTTGATCTGACTTATTTATGCCATGCTGACACTTCAGCTGGCAATGATAAAGGTCCAAAGGTCAAAGTACCCTGAGGCAGAGAGCCATGTACACACAGGGTATCTTTCCAAGCAATTATGTCTGGGGTGGGGAAGCAAGGAGCAGGGAGCCATAGTCCTTGCACCCATCCACCCACCTACCACCATAAAACCACTTCAGTTGTGCCCATTTCAAAGCTTCCTCAGCCCACAAAGGAGATTTCTGGAGAGATCCAACCGTTCTGCATGCAACCACTCCTATAAAGGGTGTGTTTTTCCAAGTCAAAGCCAGAGAGAAGCCAGTGGTGCCTCATGTTAAAACTGAGAGGCCACCTCACCAGCTGAAGCTCAGAGACCACCCACAGACATCCAAAGACCTCATGAAAACTCCCTAGAGAATGTGGGAATGCAGTATAGGCAGGGAACGACATTTTTGACACTTCTGTCAGTTTTTTAACTGGGATTTCTTCCAGCTCTAACTTATTCCCAATTACNCTTCTTACTAAAACCATTCCTTCAGAAGAGACAGGCACACAATCCAGAGACATGAAATAAAGTTTTTCCAAATTAGAAGACTGTTTTCTAATAAGTACAAGGGTTTCTGAATGCCCCGGAATCACAACTGACATTGGGATCAGAAAGCTGGGTCTGATTTGAATATAATCAGCACTAAGAACTTTGACCAAGAGTTCACATATGGACAGAAAAAAAAGGTCTTTGGCTTTGGTATATAGTTAACAAGCCTACAGAAGAGGTCAGAC
>VZUA01079543.1:0-15466 GCA_013401035.1 Horornis vulcanius | reverse complement strand
AATGTAGCTGAGAGCAATGGATGAACAGAAAATTAGGAATATATTAGAGGATTTGGCAAGTTATGTAACAAGAAGCAACACGCATGCCCAAAGAAAAGTTCAAGGAATGGTCATATTGGGGCACTCAGTAACTACAACCAGAGACCCCTTTAGATGACCCTCCAGGACCATAAAAGGTCTTCCAGTAGGAGGCAGATGAATGCAAATTAGTTCTAGGGAAAGTGATGTTTATGTATTAGTTAGGAAGTACATTGTAATGAATGCATATAATCAGGATGGAATAAATACCCTGTGGTAAAGTTTCACAATACACGTTTGATTAGGGGAGATATCCTCTGAAAGTGTCCAGCACTGTAATAAAGAATGTCTGCTTTCTAGTATTTCAAATTGTGTTAGAAAGTTTATCTTCTGCCTGATTTTGGTATCAGACAGATACTAAAGGAAGGTACAACAAGGAAGTGAAGCAAATAGAAGACAGGACTCAGATGGAGAAGCAAAAGGACCTTCCTAAGTCAGTGCCAAGGTGGCTACATAAATGGGGTTGCTGAGCAGCTGTGCTGCCTCATGAAGCAATATACAAACTGATGTAAGTCTTGTAATGAGNNNGGACTGTGCACATGGTAATTACTCAGAGAAGATCTCAACAGCAGCAAGTAGGCAAGCAGATGCAGTGAATTAACAGAGGACTGATGAAATCTCTGCTTTACTACTAGGTTTGCCATGATCTACAACGTGACCTTGGACATGTCACTGCACCTCTCTGTGCCTCTGATTGCCATCTGGCTGATTAGGCTAAACTATTTGGTGTGAGGGCTGCATCTAATTATAGATTGGGCTGGCAGGTAGCAAAAATAGCTACCTATACTGACAAAAATCATCAGGAAAACTGAAGTACAAAGAGCAACTGAATCCAGACACTAGCAGAAGTGCCAAACTGAGGTGCAGGTCAAAAAGGCTGCATAACCAGGCAGCCCTTAGCACCAATCTCATTTGCTCAGTCATCTGTGTCACATGGATTCCCAAGTTTACCAAACTATTTCTTTCAGGGAGCCTGAAGGCGCATCTTTAAGCCAGATACAAGCATTTGTATTTAACAGCATATTCAATAAGTTTCTCTGTACAGCACTTAAGAGTGAGTAATTAAAGGAAATATTTCTGCAGTAGAGTTTCTCATTAGCAACCTAATTAGCCTTCTGAAAATAATTAACATTCCTTTCTATAAAGAGAACAGATGACCCATTACATCTGTTAGACAAGCAAAACAAATGATGAAGGTAAGGAAAATTTGTTCAGGGAGACAGCAAGAAAGCATCCAGCAGCAGTACAAGTAAAAAAGAAAAAGATGAGGTACAGTGAACCATGAAGACTGGACAATGCAAGTGTGTGTGCAGGACTAGTATGTGCATAACTGCCTGATGTGTGCATGCAACATTCACATTGAGCATTTTCCTTCCCCTGTCTCTTGGACCCACCAGTAATCTCATCTCATCACTACAATGCTGAAAAATCCCACTTCTAACTTGTTTTAAAAGCCAGAATCAATCAACCATTCACAGTCAGAAACAGCTCTCTACATATGCAAAAATTCCCCAAGGGTCATGTATTTTGACTATTAAAACATTGTCAAAATGGCTGTTAAAATAAAGCATGATTTAATGTCAGATACAGGGACAAGTGAGTTGATGTCTATGAACAGCATAAACTTCACCTGTCAAGTTTCACAGGGTGGTGTTTGACCAGTTATGGTCAAAAAGAGATTAAAGAGTTATGTGTACGTTTCCTGACCAGTGCATGTTTTGAAATCAGTGTGGCTGCAGAGTCACAGGCACCAGTATGTGGGATGTGTGTATATATAGATGACAGAAAGCAAATGACAGAGGTCAATATATCATTTCCTGGTGCAGCAAGAACTGTGGTATCAATATAGCTAGATGCACTGTTCCAATGCAGAACAAGAGATAAAAGTGAAATGAGATGAGCTTCTAAACATCCCCATATTCAGGTAACATAGCAAACATAACAATTCATGAAAATGCAGCTGCATTTTCAGCCAGTTCCATCTTTGATACATACTTACATTTCCCTGGCAGGAAAGCTGAACACTCATAGCCTTCAAGTGTGATTGCAGTGAGGGCAAAGCTCAGTGCCACAAAAGCTTCTATAGCTACATCACTATGGAAACCACAAATCCATTGCGTGCTCTGTTTGTCTACTTCTTTCACTGATGAAAAACAAAGAAAAGGTATGCTTCCAGTTTATCACCTTTTCACTTTGGTCAAGACCATAGGATGACAAACACATTTTACCTTCTTCAGAAGCAACCCTTTCTTCCTTGACAGCTCTCTTTGTGAAATCTACCCAGCCTCTCAACCCAGCAGGGCAGTCATTCCCCTCAGCATGCTTCCACCACCTTTTTTTTAGTGAGGACTCTTCAAACACAGTCTGGGATTTTATCTTAGCCTCCACAGTTTCCCTCAGCATCTAGACTAGGACAACTCCAAAGGTGACTCACTCTAGGGCATATCCAGCTGGCTGACATAATGAGAAGATGAAAACTGCTCTGAACACAAGCTACGGTGTCTTGTTTTGACAGAAGTAACATGCCCTTCCTTTCCAAGAAGCTCTTTAAGAACATTTGAGGTGTTCTAAAAATACAGTAGGACACATTACAAGACAGCTGTAAATGCAAAGGTTGAACTTCTGCTTTAAGAAGACCATCATTTCTACAGCTGTTGCTAATTACAGGTAGCTTTTTTCACACTAAAAATCAGAATACATAGCCAAGAGCAACTCTGAGAGATGCAAAAGGAAAATGGGGAAAAATGCTAAAAAATCTGCAATGTGGCATGGACACTGCAGCCTGGGTATGCAAAATGGCAGAAAGAACCTTCATACCAACCAGTGGGAAAAAAAAGCAAAAAAAGTAAAACCCCTCTGCATCTAAGTATGTGCATTTTATGCTGAAGAACAGCTTCTGAACAAACCTTTAGCAACACCTCCTCTCACAGTGGGCACATCTAACCTAACTCACAGCAGTTCATGAAGGAGTTGGAGGAGAATTGAGCCTCTGCAGCTCTGTGAGTCCTCAGTACCTCTCAAATTCAACTGCCAGCTGTATTACAGTGACAAATGCCTACTAGTAAATGAGTTGAGAAAAACTGTGTGTTACAGATGCTCCCAAACAGCCATTTAAATAACCCCATCTCCACTAGAGCATTCTGCATGGACTGAAAAATCCTGCCTCTCCTCAGGGAACTTTGTTCAGAGGACACCTTGGCTTCTCAGCAAGAGGGAGCTACGAACAAACTGACATAGTCTAAGTTCTCTTACAAAAACCAAAGCAATTCTACACAAAAAATGCAGCTCTCCCACCTCCCTTTTGCAAAATGGGCCAGAGCGGTCAGGGTTTCCATCTTGCCCCTAACTCATTGCTCTCACCTCACAGACAATTCCAGGCTGGCATTACCAGTTGTGTCCCGAGTTTCATTGGTGTTACAAGTATTCCTACCAACAGCCCACGGGATGATAAGAGGTTACTTCTGTGTCCTCAAGGATGTCTCAACAATGCCCAAGCCAGTTTAATGAAGGACAAGCTCAAGAGTGGTGATCACAATCTGTAGGGTCTTGTCTCCATGGCTTTGAACGCAGATCTGTCTGCATCTCCAAAAGACACCATCCTGACCAGCCTGAGTGGATGGAACCTATAGGAGGCATTGGAAGAATGAATAATTCATAGTCTTGCTCTGCTGCCAATGGATCTGTGTTTTCTTGTGCCCCTACAGCACTCAGTTTTTGTTTTAACAGTAATAGGAGACTTCTGCGCTACATTCAATGGTTCTTGAGGACAGTCAAGAAGCAGCATTTGCCCTACTCACAGCAATAGTACCACATACCAAAGCACTTGCCAGACAGCTTTCTTCAGAAATACTCATGACTGCATCACTGACATAACAGCTGGACTCAAAGCTCAGTCTATCACCAGCTGCCTTCTCAGGAAGCCGCTGACACTTGCTTTGTTATAACATTGCAGCACTAGTCTGGACTTTGCCACTCAATAGATGACACTTGGTGACCAACTGAAGCCCTGTAATCAGCTACACAATGGGCAGCAAAATCACAGCTGGAGCTCTAGGCAGGAGCTGACCCTGCTTAGCCACACTGTTAGCACTGCCACAATTAAGTCTACTGCTTTCCTTCAGCATCTGAGTGTTCCCCAGTCTCAGAGAGGATCAGGGGTCTATCAGCAAGAATACCCAGAGGAGTGGGACAAGAGAATAGCCCAACACAGGATCTCCTGAGCACTACAATTAGGAGAAGGTAATGAGACACCTGAGACAGGACAGAGGGAGGAATGACGGTGCTGTATGTATCTGAAGTTTATATATGTGTCATCTACGTACTCAAAGTGAGTTCCTGGCTAGAAATAAAGTACTGTGCACAACCTACCCAGGAAAGCCTGATCCACAATAGGGAAAACAGTACTGTAGCCTGAACCATGCCACATATTACAGACACAAAGAGCGTGTCAAAAATGCTGCAGGGTCTGGAAATTGTTCTGGTCCCACAATGTCCACCTCACTAACCAGAATCAATATAAACTTTTGCTCTGGGACATAAATCACCCTTCCAAATTGATAGCATTTTACATGCACTCTGTGGAAGTGTAACTGATTGCCACAGCATACAGCACAGAGAGTGGCAAGATGAGGCTAAGATTAGTAGAGTAACACACTGGTGAAGCAGGTGCAGAGACGGCACTGCTTGTTAGGGCCAGGAATAGATTCCTCATCATCCGACTCACACCTGTGCTTCCAGGAAAGCAACCCCCTTGCTTTTTACCTACTGCTCTGGTTTAGCTCAGAGATACTGCTCCACTGTCCTGATTGTTTTAACTGCCTAAGGCTCCAACAGTGTGAGGTTTTAAAGAGACAATAACACTGAGAAGTTTGGCTGAATAAATTACAAGCAATCAGAATGATGTGACTCACAGCAGACAGATATCAAGGGTGATATGTGCAAATGGCAATCTTACACCTCCAGAAAAGAACTTGAGGTATAAACCAATGGAAATAACTTTGCATTCTACATACTTAAATTTCAAAGGTCCCATCTACGATGCAGTCAGCTCTGTACTCAGACAACTCCTCGTTTTTTCTGGTCCACAAGTGCAGTCCCACCAGTTTTAGCCTCCAGACCTTACCTTTTCCGGGGAGGGATCCTGGAGCTCTCCCACTCTTTGGCCAGCTCCTAACTCACAACATCCGCAGGTAGACTAGGCTGTCTCCAGCAAGTCCAAGGGGTTTCAGATTCCAGTTGTTTGCAGTCCAGGTACGTGTGACCAACAGCTAATACAGCAACCAGACAGCCTTCCTAAACCAAAAAAGTACATTTTAATCTTAATACAGCACAATGCAAGAGAGGTTTTAAACACTGAACAAGCTGTGTGTATAGCTAGCTTAGCTCCAGTACATTGGGTCTTGGAAGACCTGACTTCTTCAGAGCGCCCAAACAGCACCTGTACCTGCCCCTTGCCCAGGGCGGCACCCTGACAGCTGCCTCACTTCGGGTGAGGCTCAGCCTTTCTGCTCTCCACTGTCCTTCTGGATCTCAGCCACAGCAAACACACGGAGCAACTTCACTGGCGTCAGTGGCCAAAGGTTCACTGCTACATCTCAGCCCAGGTCTCAACTAACCCTTGGAGTGTCTGCCAGAAATTGCTTTACCTCTGTTTTCCCCATCAATGTCTCAATTTTTTAAGTAAGCTTCACTGCTTACACCTTTCAACCCCCATCCCATCCTATCTCTCCTAACACTGCCTCCTCATCTTCCCCAATCTCCTCTCATCCTCACTTCTCTAATCAAGACACTTTTGTTCTCTCTTCCCCATTCCAGGACAGAGTGTGGACTCCATGTAAGCAGGCCCTTGCCACTGCCACCCACCCAGCACCCCAACCTGTTCCTGGGGGCACTGGCACTGATGTCCCTGTTCCAGTGATCTGACTGCCTTTCACCTCTGTATTGGGCTCAGGCAGCACAGCTGCATTATCCAAGCAAGTGGAACCCATGAGCTGGGGCTCTCCTTCTCTTCAAATGCTGACATTTAGAATGCCACATTCCTGATTTTCACAGAAGTCATGCCTTGAGGTGACAGCTTCAACACATAAGTATCCAACACCTTATTTACATCAGCTTCACAGATCTTACAACCCAAGGGCTTGTCTATACATAGCATTTTTCTGGATTAATTGCAAATGAAGAAGTTAAAGCAAGGACATTTATGTGTCAGACTGTGTAACAAATGAGTTCTTCACATTATCCTAATGAATCTCAGCATTTTTGAGCACCAAAATCCAAGAGGAATTCATATTTTCTGTAATAAACAAAACAAACCTACACTGTTTTTATTTGAATGATATTAAACTACAAAACCACTCCAATTAAAACTGCAGATTAAATAACTAAACCTCCCCCCAAAAAATCTTCCCAATGAGATTAATGTAGCAATGAATAGCATAAACCCACTAATTAAATCAATGTAATATGGGTATTATTGAGACACATCTAGCATCTTCTGCCTATGCACTGAAGCTTGCATCTACTTTGGAGTCTATTTTGTCAAGAGAAATAGTTGCTATTTTACTAGCTACGTATTTGTATACCAGACTGGGAAAGAACTTGTTTGTTGTCTAGCTTTGGTATAAATTGTTGTCACATCAATGTTCCTAAAAATTATTTGCACGTAATCTATTTTCCTTATGTGCATTTTGCTACAGTTGGATATTTGCCACAGACTTCTACTGAACTATTTATCAGACATATGCAAACAAAATTTCAAAAGACATTTCCCTAGAATCACAAGAACACTGAGAACAATTTTACATAGACCTACTTGTCTATAATTTGATATGAAAAGACTGAGGAATAAAATCATACAAAACAAGCAACTGCAACACACTCCCAATTCCTTAATGCAGAAACATAAACATTACAAAAGGCTTCAAGCCAAACTAACTTTAGAACAACACCATCCTGCTCAGTCCATCCTTTTCCCTATCACCAGAACTCAGGCTACCCATGGGGCTTCACCTGGAGCCAAACCAAGGAACTCATCAGCCCTCTGAATGCTACCCCATGCTACCCTAGAGCCTGCTAGTTTTCAGCTGTGTCATCATCTTTCAGATTTGGCTCACAGCACACAGCTCAGCAAGAAGTTCCCTTTTCACAAAACACTGCACTACTTTGAACTCAAAGTACTGGAGAAACCCTACCTCTCATTACAAATGTATCTACACTTGAACTAAAACACTCATTGAAGAAAATCTTCATTAGTAAAGACTATGTCATAATACACGTGAGGAGAGCAGTAGGGCTGAAGAGAAAGATTTGACCTTAAGGCTCACATGATTAATACAAAGCTTAAGCTGTTCAGAAAATGGGATTTGGTTTTTGTTTTGTATATAAATGGACCTTCTGTGTCAAAATACTAATAATTAAAAATGTGTAGTGTTTTTAAGAAGGGAAAATCAAACAAAAAACCAGTTAGAGTAGTGTGAACATCTACTTGCACACACAAAAATAGTTAAAAACTAAAATCTCAAACTTCCCAGAGCACTTCCTGCTCTGACTGTTCCTCTGACACAGACACCAACATTCCTCATGTCAGCAGGTTGGGGACTGCACATGAGCATAATCTAGCAGTTCTGCTCATCAAATGAGAATACAAAGAAAAGCAAACTAAAAGGAAAGCAAATTTCTAACTGTGGTTAGTTGTACATTCCTTCAACTGTCTATTTTAGTATTACCATCCCTTCATTATTTCTATAGGTCTCTACTAAGAAAGCTCCGGTCCATGCAACTAACTGTTGCTAGTTGTGCAACAGAAAAATCAAGTCACAACATTACTCCAAGACTTATCTGAGATTCTCCTGGGAAGAAAGTGCCAAATTTGGAAACAGAAAGTTTGTGTCTTCTCAGAAACTTGCCCAGGTTTGGCAAGACTTACACAGAGGATGATGCAGATTTCCCTTTTAACTGAAGTACCACCATTTCTCTTGATGAGGACTTCTGAACCTGTTCCTACACTGGACTGAAATACTGCAGAGAGACACGTAGAACACAAGTCCCTCATCTCCTGAAATGCCAATGCCTTTTGCTCTTTCTGGAATAACAAAAAAATAATTGGTAAACCAATTCTGTAAAACAACAACTTGCAGTTACCCAAGGAAAACAAGTTATTTTAAGGTTATGTGCATCCTTTCCTAGATATATCTACGTACGTCCCCTAGATCTACTGAAAACTTCTGTCAAAGCCCTAAGAAGGACATTAGACCTCTGGAGTTTCAGATTTCTTCTAAAAGCCATGCCACCACCCAACAGCTGAAGAGGCTCGGGCAGATGCCTGCATCCCCACACAACTACAGTCTTTGCAAATGCAAATAGCTGTGGCTATTTATTGCCAAAACCAAAACTGCATTTACATAACTTCCAGGAGTCTTTATTTTTTGCTGCTGTTATCTTGCAATATCTTTGAAAAAGAAATTAAACTCAGGTTTCAAACAAACACACAAATGAATTCCCCCAGCTGTCTTCCATTATTAGATTATGACTTTTTCCTCTGTGTACACTCATCCCTGCTTATGTTTCTTCCATCCTGCTTCTGCAAAGGCAGTGAAAATGAACCAGCTGCATTTACATTCATATTTTCATGAACTACCATGGCTCTCAATATGGGCCAAGGGGCCACTGTGAGTGTTTTAATACTTCTCACAGCTTGCCATGTATTCCTGTCATCTACCTTCTAACAAAAATCTCTCACCCATTTTCTTAATTTTCACGGTCCCAAGGATGAGCTCTGACCTACTTGTTGTAAGCTGTTGAACCATCAAACACTCACAGATCCATGGCAGGGAATGGTAATTTACTTGCATATGCTCACATACCGTTCATTATCTTTGAGAGCTCACCTAACCTTTGTTGTTGTTGATTTCAGGTTTGGTGAACACTTTTCCCTAAAACCAGGGTCAAATCTGGCCTCACGATATGGCAGACTAAGCAGGAGATGAGTTAAAAAGGAGCAACTCTTACAAAACTCCACCTACACTTTCTTTATGAAGAAGTACAGAACCCATGTTATATCATGAAAGCACACTCACTGGCTTTTTGGCAGTTGAAGGCAGGGTGCTGTTGCCTGGCAACTTATCTGATTACCATTTTTTCAAGTATCACATGCACACTTAGATATATTGCATAATAATGTCTCGCTTTTATGCGGCCTAACCCAATGGGAAAAAAAAAAGAGGGGGATAGGGGCAGGAAAGCTACCAAAATTCATGTATTTCTTTTTGGGAAAAAAAAGCACAAGATAGTAGCTCAAAACCAGGTTGAAACATTAGTATTCCTGAATTTTCTTCCTGCCTTTCCTGGCTTGCTGAATGTGCTTATACAAGCATTTTACTTTATCTACTTGTCTGCAAAATGACACTAATAATACCAGCCTCACAGAGACACACTGAAAATTCATTAAGAACAGAGAGATTCTCAAATGAAAGACACAGTGGAAGTGCTGGTGTTAGCACTTACAGCTTTTTAGTACTCCAAACGTAAGCGTAGCAAATGTTCATCATTGTCATGACATTGTCCAGTCCTTGTTTCTCAAACCAAGGAAACTACATTTCTTGCATCAGAATGGGACACTTTCCCACTTTCTATGTCTGATATGTAGCTGGGGAAAGAAAAAACAAAAAACCTACTCCCACTGCCCCACCCAAAAGGCAGCATACCCCAAATTGGAGTAACTGTCTAAGAGAAGGACCTGGATTCTAGAAGTTGACCTTTCATACAGCCACAATTTAATGACAGTATAACATAATGAATTGCCTTCTTTCTATATGCACCTTAGTATTCCACTGCACAGGAAATGGCTTAGCTGCCCAGGGCACTCCTAATACCATGTTAACCTCTGTCAGCTCAAGTGCCTGGGGCTGATGGTTTGGTAAGTATCTCATCTCCATGGTAAAGTAATAAGCAGCAAAGGGAAACCAAGCTCAGTATTGCTAGGGAATCATTACATTACTTTCACAGCAGCTCTTCTCTCCCTAGTAAGATACTCGAGCATTTTTATAAACTGTGCCCTACAACCTGAAGCTCCTGTACAAGTCCACTTCCAATTAAAAGCTTAATTGTGAGGTGTGCCTTGGAAAGAGCTGCTGGATCAAAATAAACCAAATCACATGGTGTCTACCATACCACTAGGGGAAACTAGACACATCTTAAAAATGCCAGAAATTACAAAAATAAATAACTCTTCCTCTAGAACTTACTGGAAGCATCCTTACCATAAGCCTCTACTGACACAAAGTACAAAGAAAATATGTGGCTCAATGTGTCCCATGGGTTAAGCAAGTCTGGCTTTGCTAGGTCAGTTAGCAGGAGAGGAAACAGCCAAAAATACCACTATCATCAGGAACACTCTGCCACAAGCAGAGAGGAATGACTACCTAGAGCTCTGCATAGACACAGCCCCAGCCAAGATTTCTCAGTCCAGGTTAGGCTGGTGGAGCCAAATGAGTTGGATCATCATCTGTGCATGTATTCTGGATGAAAGAAGTAAAAACATAACAGACTCCCCAACCCCAGAAGATACTTGGCAGTACACACAGCACTATGCCAGAGCTACTCGTACTATAGAAAGAGCTCCCCACTTCAGAAGTACTTCATCATGCTCCCAGCAGAATCATGAAAACAGGACAGAGAGGTGCTCCACAGAAGTTCTTCACACAGGCTACCTCCAATAAATGCCACACTTGAGAGCAAAGATCCAGCAAGGAAGAAGTCAAACGGCAGCTTCACCACGCTATGCTATCAACACTCACCTAGTGACTACTAACGCTTGGATCTTATGCAATGAAAGTAAGACAGCATTTGTGGTAGGGAAGATTCCCTCAGTCATTTAATCCAGCTTTCACAGAAACATGTGAGGGAGTTTTGAAATAAGGTTGTGGACTCTTGTGCATTGACACGAACAAAAAATCCAGAACAAAAGAAAGGGTAATATAAAACATTTCCCTTTTTTATGCAATGATTAGACACCTCTGACCTAGTAACTGATAGGTGTGCTCCTTCATATATGCCTATGAACAAATCTCTAAAGCAGTCCAGCTTTTATTTCACCTATGAGGACGTGCTAATGAGCAGCATGCACCTGCAAAGCCTTTTACACTCATTTTAGCTGGACTGCAAGGTGCATAAGCTCTGGCTCACAGTAGACATTATTGGGTGTATCATTTACAACGAGGAATGTAGTGCTCTGACTAACCAGAAAGAGAGCGTTGTTCTGAATTGGCACAGATGTTGGTAATCTGCTCCTGCAGAGCCAAATCCTTTGCCCAGTCTGGCTTTCTTTCAAGGCTTTTTGTAGTTGCCTGCACAGCCACCTTACCTAGGAACTCAGGAACCATCTGGATACTCCTGCCTCACATATCATAACAGAAATGCGAAAAGCAGACCAGTTTGTTTCTGACGTACACAGCTAACCAGCCCTCTGCTCCCTCACCCAGTCTGTACTGAGCCTGCAGAGCTAAAGCAAGCAGCATGGTCAGGTGATAAAGCCACCAGAGAATATTAAAACACATACAGGAAGCAGATCTGAGAAGGGATTCATTTACCAACCTGTACAGCCAAGTAAGCCACAAGCAGCTAATACCTTTTTATGTTGGAAGACATTAGCTAATTAGATGATCAAACTTCTTTCAAAAGAAGTAAGCATATATACCATACTTCCTCACCTTTCGCATCAAGCAAATTCTGTTTTGAAACAGAACTCCCAATTGTATCGTTCAACTTAATTTCTTTCACTCCAGAAACAACCTGGGAACACCACTGGACACTGCCGCATCTGCAGCTACACAGGAACATGCAAGACAGAAGTGACCACATGCAAGTTTGCTCAAGTGCCATTTCCCCATCTGCAGGACATGGCTCTGACATCTGAAAACTTAACAAGGTACTCCAACTGCTATGGAGGTAGGAAGTGCTTCCCACAAAAGGATGGTGAGGAATGGGAATAAAGGCTTTTCCTACCTCCTGCTCACAAACAATTTCTTTAAGTAATTGACCCATTTTCTAGAGAATAATTAGCCCTAAGGAATGAAGCACTGCTGCCCTTCAATTAGCATTGTTGTTACCTTTCCTCTTACCATGTAATAGCAGGCTGTCTGAGATTGAAAAAAGAAACAAAACAACACAACAACTTAATTTCATTTTCTTAAACATGGCATTTGTTGAAGGCAATCCAGAAACAAAGAATCCTAAGGTACAATTTGCAACAATAAAATTTTCCATTACTTCTATGATTTCACCATCAGAACAAGGCCTCCTCCACACCACCACTCTTTAAGACTCCCCAATATATTTTCTCATTTTTAAAAGCTTTTTCAGGATGCTTTCCAATCATCTAATAGGAGGAAAAACTTTCTGTCATCAGACAGCTTAACAGAAAGGAGGACTCTTTTGCCTAAAACCAAACTCTTTAGCCTAGTCAAATCTCCTGCAGATCATTTTATTAAAATTTCATGCAGTTTCTTGCAACACAGCTCTACAACTTGGATAAGGACAGAAGTTCTTTAGTTTAAGGAAAGTAGATGTGCATACCATGAACAAGGAGCACAAGAAAGCGCACAACAACCAGTGAGGCAACTCCAAAACCTGCAAAGGACTCTTCAAACAAGTCTCACAGAGATGACACTTAGTGACAGATCCCATGCTGCAGAAAAAAGAGAAACCTACAAGGCCTGGCCCCAGACTCTGCGGTAAGTACGATTCTGAGGATACAAACAAGACTTGCCATCAAAGCAGGTGATGACTGCAAAAAGTTGGGGTACCTCTCCTCCTCCCAGCCCCCCACCCCACAGGAAGAGTGCACAGTCTCCTCTCTTTCCCCTTATTCCCCCCCCACAGCTTCTTCTTCCTGGCATGCTCATTCTCCAACTGCAGTTCATTTCTAACGCTTTGGAGAGAGACAAAAATTAAATTCACCTGACTAATTATGCCATGAGAAGAAACAGCCCTCCTGGACACAATGCAGTGCCAGCCAGCAGCCCTGAAACACCTGATCCAAGGGCAGATACTGCCTTCACCAAGCAGACAGGTATTAAAAGTACATGTATATTGCTGGAAAACAACTCTTCTCCCCCTTTCTTGACGTGCGGGAGTAAGTAGATCTACAAATTACAAGGGCAAAGGTATCCCTACATCTTCACTCCCTAGAACATCTCCATGATGCTGAATAAAGTATAGATTGCAAAAAAGGCATCTTAAAAGACTCCACATGCTGTCGAGCTCATCACCTTATCCAAAAACCTCTTCCTGCCTAACACTCTAAGCCAGAAACCTGCATCTCCCTTCAAGGTTAAATTTGCCTTTCACTGTTTGGCACCACATAACATTATGACAGCATCAGCAAAACTGCAGAGTCCACTACCAGGTACCATTTCCATATGAATGCAGAGATTTAGGTTACCCTCAACCCACACATCTGTGTTATCCGTACCTCTTGTTTTAGACCCTTTTAACCACTTCTGTAAACCGCCATGGATCTTGCCATAAGAATTCCAAGGTTTGAACTCTCCAAGGAAGCAGCTTGTTTTCTGCCTCCACCATCAGCCTTCAGCAGAGCGGGAACAGCAATACTGACCAAGGCTACGAACATGCTGCCAGAACCTCAGCAAGAAGTTATGCAGTAACAAGCAGTATTTCCTCAACTTCTGCTTGTCTGTCCATTTCCTTTCCACCAGACTATAGTACATGCTTTTTCAATATTCCTGAGATCAGAGGATCTCAGAATGTTTCACATTGAATCAGCTGCTTCTAGCACTTTTTGCTGAGCTTTTAGGAAGCTGCTATAGCTACTAGTTAAACCAAACAATTTGAAGTCTTGTGTTTCAATTTGACAATGACCTATGAAATGCCATTTTCTTGTACCTCAGTTTCCCCTTCTACAAACAGGGTGACACCCATGTTCTTCAGTGGCAGCCTCAACAGCAAAGTATGAAATTCTCAGATATACACACCGAGAGCATATATTCTTCAGGGAGAAAATACCTACTTTAAAATTTAGTGAAAAATCTTAATTTATCCACAGTAGCAAGCTGCTGTCACCTAACACAGGAGAACTGACATTTCCCCATGGAAGAAGTCATACCTTCTCACTGGGACAAGGTGCTGGGATTCAAGGACCTTCAGGATGTGTCATGGACACAAGAGTACCTTACGGATTTCCTACAGTTTTCCTCAGTACTGGCTGAAAGTGCCTACAGGCATTATGGACTCCATGTCAAGAAGTCTTTCTTTTCTGTTTCCTAATAACTTATGGTAATTTTTGTCTTCATGACTTCCTATTTACAACCAAACAGCAGCTAGCCCCATCTCTAACTGATGTCCTACATATATTAATGCATTTGTGCTTCTGGAAACCACAGAATGGAGCTCTTTGGGCAATCTGTTCTTGCAAATCCCCAACGCACACAGCTCTGGAGAGGCTACCACCTTGCCTGTAAAAAAAAATCAGCTCCTGCAGGGACTGCTTTTTTCCTCAGAAATAAGAGAAAACAGGAAAAACCTGTCAAATAAATGCCAGAGAACAATACAAAGTATTTCATGTAGCAGAATTTTACTGCATCTACTGTGTAATTATGAAGCTTAACAAGTTGGTACATCCCCAGTAGTTTTGGATCAGCAGTGTGAAATGCTCTGTAGGAAGTCCCAGTGTAACAGTCCAGCTTAAAATGAACACAACAGGGCAACCTCCCTAGTATCCCTGCTCCCAAGCATCCTAGAAGCAATTTGCAAAACCCCAGAGTAAAAGAATGAATGGGGGACAGAAGGAATTGGATTTTCCATTTTGCAAAAATTCAGCTAATCTGAATATTTTTCCATACCAAAAATGGAACAAGAGCAAACATCTGGAGACTAATTTAAATTTTTTAAAAATGGAAAATAAAAAACCCCTCATTTTCAGCTGACTATTGTATCTGTATCCCTGACCTCTGGCTCTACACACAAGGTTGTAGAAAAGTCACTGAACGGACCAGAGCCAGCCCCTACCTCCCAATTCTGCTCTCCAAACGCTGGGCTCATACAGAGCTATTTCCCCTTAACTGGAATAAAGTTTTACAGAAATCAATACAAAAAGGTATTTCGAGACATTTCTCTAATTTTTGTGGGAAAAAAAAAAACAAAACCAAAAAAGAAAAAAAAAAAAAAAAAAAAAAAAGAGCACTGTCCAGTGAAAAGCACCTCCGACTTCAACAACCCTTCCACCCTGCTTTCCCTGAGCCCCGAAAACTTCGCAGCCGGGGTCGGGAACTCCCGAGCAAAACCTCCTCGACACCCACCGCGCTGCCGCCCCGAGGAGCTGCGGGGGGCGGCGGGGCCCGGCCTGCGGGGGCTCCGCCGCTCCCCGGGAGAGGGC
>VZUA01079539.1:0-52039 GCA_013401035.1 Horornis vulcanius | reverse complement strand
ATATTATGACCCCAACAAGATGCCATTTTAGGTCATCTAAATTTTGATGATCTTAGCCAAGTAAGAATTTAATGGCCCTAGAGACAGTTTGCTCTTTTTTTTTAATGAAACACACGTGAATTATTAATGCCATCTCAAATGCACATTTTTTAAAATTTTTCATAACTATTAAGGTTAAGCATGCTTATAAATGAAACATATATTTTTCAAAAATATCTTCTCCCTTGTTTTGGGCCAAAGTAGTGTCAAGGCAAGCAGGAAGCTTAATGCCACCAACGTGCAAACTGCAGGGCAAGAAGCCTCCACCCACCTGCTTCCCCTCTCCTGGCCCTCCAGAGGTGAGCAGGAGGGATGTGTTTGCACAAGCATTCGCTTACTGGCACAGCAGGAGAGCAAAAGGCAAACTAAAACAAAGATGAATTGCAAAAAGTTGGCAAGAGAAACACCTCCCCACATCACAGATCAGTGACAGAATTATGCACCTCTAGAAATAACTTCATATCATTCACCATCTAAGTATTCATGGTGGCAGCTTGGAAGTGTTCCTGTGATTGAATCTTTATACGATACCAAACAAACAGGTATCTGGTTATTCACTGCATGTTCAGCAGAAGAACTCCCACCCAGTCCATCACACCCAGTACTGCACCTTTTCTTGTGCTCCCTCTGCTGCCTCTCACACAGCTCGTGCTCCCCAACAGATGGGACCAATGGATTTACTTATTTGTAAAGGAAACAAGTAAAGGATTTCACAGTGTGTACATACTAATCATTAGCAAAGCATGAATTTCCTTAAAATCCCTGCAGTTCAGGAGATCACCTGAGCTTCCAAGGGTACTGGCAGCTTTACAAAGCAGTCCTGGTACTGCACAAAATTCAGCCATGGTACCACAACACTCAGAAATAATTTATGCAGGGAGCTGTATAAACTGAAGGCAGCTGCAAAGCCTGTGCAGTTAGAACAAGTCTCTAACACCCTGATGACCTTCTAGCCTATGCAGTTTGGCCTCCAAAAAATAAACTAATGTCAACAGCTGGAAAGCTTCTGAAGAATCAGACTTCTTCAAAACATCTGTACCCATCCTACTGTAGATTTCCTAAAGGGAAGCTGCTCATATCTCACGATTCACCTTACCTGAATGGAAAGCTCCCAACAGCACTGACTTCTCACCTGGGCCTTTATGAGTGCTCCTAGAATTGCAGGTGACAAGACAAATATTCCCTGAGGAAGAGAATGACCTAGGGTAGGTTTGTTTGATAAAAGATTTCGCAGAAAGATGCTAATTTCTTGTGCAACACACAAAAAAAGAAACAATAGAGATGCAATGTGTTCGTTTTCCTTTTCCTGGAGAAAAAAACACCGTCTGGTACCCTCTAACACCATACCTGTGTGCTCTTTGCACCAAAGCAAATCACATAAGCAAAAGTGATTGGCTCTGTATTTTATTATTTTTCAAGTATTTTCCCAGTTAAACTTTACATTTGAAAATGCTTTACTGCTTTTCCTAATGGCACAATAAAACAGGGTGAAAAGCACAAATAGTTCAAATATTTAGTAGAAAAGGAAAAAAAAAAGATCAGAGTGCAAGTACTATCAAAATGTTTGGAAGAGCCACAAGTTGCCACCCAAATAGAAACAAGAGTGCCTACTGGAAGCTCTGTCCCTGACTGAGCAAACTGCAGTTTCTGCAGAGATTTCTCTGCAGAGCTTTCCTGGTACAGTTATTGTCACACAGGAGCAAAAGTAAGGAAGTAGGTGTGACAACTCACCTGTCTCAGAGGAGTCTTTTCCCTTTATTCATCATGAAGCATTTTACAGTGATGTGGATGTTTTCTGCATCTGACACTCCCAGACAGTGTCTACGTAAGTCATGTGAAGCCAAGGGTAGTCCAAATAATTTTTTTTTTAAATTTGATTGTGAAATCTTATGACTTCATGCATCTGGAAAGGTTCCAGATCAAAGGAACTGTAAAATAGAAGAAGTAGCTGAAGCTTCATTTCTATCTCAAACCCCAAAAGGTTTCTCATCCTATATACTGGATATGATCACTGCTCTGAAGGAAAGAGTCTGTAGGAGCTCAGCTTCACTGACTCTCTCCTGTAGTGGATGTGATGCATTGCTGGTCAGGTGACAACAGCTTGATAATTCTGCTCCATGAACTCTTGATGAGACCAACATTGCTCTTTCCACACAAATACTTGTAAATTACTCTAAAAAGCATGAAAAAAAACAATTACTAGACCATATTAGGAATGCAAACTGTCCAATCCTATTTAATTAAAAAAAATTAAGGAGTAGTGATATGAGAGTAAAAGGTAAAAGGAGGAACAGCATGTCCTTTGCAATTCTGGATTAACCCAAAACTTACAACTATAACTAAATGCCCCAATGATGTACAGTTCCCATGCTGTGTTTAACACTCACTTTTTTGTAAGGTCAAAACCAACTGACCTTGAGGTCAAAAAGATCTGCACTTTATTATTATTACTACTCAATTTCACCTTTGTTTGACATGTAAGAATAGAAATCATCAGGGCATAAAGTTACTTGGAAAGATGCTACTTGGATGAAGTATTTTCTTGGGGGAAAAAAATGAACTGTAGTGCTGTGAAACAATTCCTGCTTAAGAACACTACCAGACAAATACCGATTCCCTTTATAAATCTAAACAGATAACATTGTTTTAAATGAAAATCTAGAAGACTATCCAGAGGACTGTTTTTGTAATACACTAATTGCCAGTAACTAAATTCATTTCATAAGTAATTTTGAAGGAGAGGTTAACAACTGATAAGGTAAAATCACACAACCCTCCTTTCAGCAGTGCTGACCACGATCCCAGGACCCAAGCAGAATGGTGGATAATTCACCCAGTATCAACAAGAATTTTCTAACCTCCTGGGATTTTACTGGATTGTTCTTTTTTTGACAGATGTACTTAAGATGTGTTATTTTGCATATTTTTTTCTCTTTAAATTCTACAAATATGCTATAAGCAATTTCATAATTAAGTTTAACTTGAATCATAAAACTTCCTGTAGTCTAATATTAAAGAACTATTCACTCTGCTCTGAACTCTGATGGTTAATTTACTTACTGCAAGGTCTGTTAAATTGATTCATCAAACTACTTAAATAATGAGGGTACAAGGCCAATGTACAGCAATGAAACCAATATACTTTAGATGAGTAAGTATTAAGTTTGCCTGAGTTGCTGGGGTTGTTTTTTCCCCAAGATGCCCTATTTGCTACTTATTCCTTCTTGCTAAATTGGTTTGGGAAATGCAACACAAGGTTGAGCAGTTAGAGGTTACTCAGAGAATCTACTTGAGGTGAAATACGTGAATTTTGAAACAAAGAACATACTCAACATAAAAAATACAAACAATCTAATAAATACAAAGTCATATTTAGCAATCTGGGCAGAAAACATAAACAGTGTCAGAACAACCAAGTCTGGCCATCAAAGACTGAGCAGAGGCTGGAAAGCCCCAAAGCAGACACATGTGAAAGCTGAATCCAAAACTACAGTTGTAAGAAAGAGGAATTCTGTTAGGTATCTGTTAGGTATATATGTACCAAAAAAAAACTATTAAGCAATGTAATAGTTCCTCTGTCCTAGAAAAATCCGAAATGCACTTATTTTCAAAATAAGATGTAAAATGATGAAAGACTGATTCTCTTTAACATTTTTTGCCAAACAGCATTCCCTAACTATCCATTACTGAGACAGGTAACCAAACTAACCAAAGGGGTAGCTATCACTCACAGGCCAAGGAAACACAGCAGAAAGTTAATTTACACAAGCACTCAAAAGCCAATTACTACTACACATATTTTGCATATAAAAGAAAATGTAGCAAAAGGTCATTTCATTACAGATGCAAACATCTCCACATGTGTGGAATTACTGACAGCTGATTTAGACTAGTTTTGCAAATGAACTAGCCATCTAATTTCACAGGCAGTTTCATGTTCTGTCAGCAGAAACACTAGAATTTTTCCAAAAGCAAATCAATGTACAAACTCAGCCTTATTCCTCTTCAAAACACACTTGTGATATTATTAGGAAAGTTTTTTCCTTCTTGTCGTCTAAGCATGCAACAGGTTTTATGCGGTTAAATTGCTGTACTAAATTGTCTGAAATGTAACTCTGAGAAAAATTCATCCTGCTTGCAGCATTTTGTGACACATTGTACCACAATTTTATCAGCATTTTGTTGTCACCACAGCTCCTCTCTCCTCCTGCCACCAGCTCAGTTCATTCTAGGCACTTGCTACTAGAAAAACAGTATTCTCTCCCACATCACAAATTATACTCACTTCCAAGTAACTCAATAATATATTTGCCAAACACTTAAATCATCAATAATTTGGAGTGGATGTAGGATTAGATTTTAAGTCCACAAGTGATGGAATCAATTCTGAAATGTTTAAATATTAGTTTACAAATATTGCTTATAGCTTAATAGCATCATAGATGTAACTTCACAGATATTGGCTCTAGACAGTAATTATACCCTCAGCCTAATGTTGCAGTTAATGGACATACACATTTCAGTGGTAATTGCAATCCCTGAACATGATAATGTGTCTTTATTTGCAGCTACAAAATAAAGCTCAGCTACAGCCAAGTGAAGAATTGAACTGTGCTTATTATTTATTTTTAGTATTGCCTGATCTGTGTTATAAAATTCTAAAATAAAATACCATGGCACTTAAATCAGTGCTATAATTGCAAACATGTGAGTAAAGAGTATCTCTATAATGATTCATGCAGGTTTAGTTGTCATGAGCAAGGAGTCCAAAGGCAACAAGTGAGAGAGACAATGGTGTTGAGTGACAGAACAGCAAATATACTGCACTTCAGGGGGAAAAAAAGAAATGGAGGTTTTTAAAGACTTAAATGCTTTAAACATCATTGTAAGAGAAGGAGGAAGGCAGGAATATATTATGTAAAACCTGAGAAAAGAGAAAGCAGAATGAAAATTACCCAAGCAAATGCAGAAGGGAATACGCTGTTCAATCCAGGAAGAAAAGCATTGATTCACACATAAAACAACCACGTAAAAATGATGGAATTGAGGACATGTAAAATGAAGAACAATTTACAACTCAACCTAATGAGGAACCCAGGGTTTATGATTCTGCAAAGTTCTGGGTGTTTGCCTCTATGTCCTGATGATATGTTTGCTGTACAGGATTTCCAGGTAATGGAGAAATTCAATAAAGAAATTTTCAAAAGCAGTTAAAGGACACACACTGTGATTTAAAGTTTGCCAAGGTTTTGTTAGTAAGAACTACTTATTTTGACTTCTGTACTAGCACTTACCTTCTATTTAATTCAGCATGGGCTGTTAAGTGAATGAGGATTTTTCATGACCAGCACTTCTCAGTGCTTCCCTGCCATTCTGTAGCTGGAAAAGCACAAACCTGCTGTGTCTGATATACCACAGGCAGTTGTGCTGGGCTTTTCCTTCCTGCACACACCCACAGGGGGAGGCTCTGGGTGCCACACAAGGAGAGGAATTATGCAACAGCTGCTGGAGCTTTCCAGCAGCACCAGAGGATCCCAGACCCACCAAAGCCAATCCGGACTTTCTTCTCTTCTGTAAACTGCAGGGAGATTGCATGAGAACACTGTGGGAGCTACGAAATAGAGTAAAAAAAAGATTTGGCCCAGTGAAGGGAAAAATACCAGTGACAATATTTTTCTTCTGAAACAACCACTTTTTATTCTTCCTAGAATATGCCACAGAAATAAGTTGTATCCAATTCTCATTGTGATATCCTTAACAAACTCTAAATGTTAAACTTAAATGAGAAGCATTTCATGCAATCTGAAATATATTCAGTTCAATTAAAAATAATTGATGCATAGTGAAATAATTCTTCCCACAGCTGCTGTAAGATCTTCAAAAAATAAAGCTACTTAATAATTTTCATCTCCTACAGGCTAGAGAGAAGCATTATTGCATATTAAAAATTGGAGTGTGGTTTTCCCAGAGGTGAAAGAAAGTTATTAAAACAACCTATTTATTGTTGATATAACTATCCATTTGTGCTACACAAAAAGTAACAATTTCAGTACATTAAAAGAAAAGCTAATTAAGGCATAATTAGTATTTTCTGTGTTTTGATAATTAAGGGTTAGTTGGCTATTTCTTTTCAAATTTCTATTTGCCGTAACCCCAACCATGTCTTTATTGAGCAGCTAACACTATTGAATCCCTGATGGCTGAGGAGTTTAGTGACCACTACTACATTACTTTCATTTATCACTGCCTCTTTACGTATAAATTAAAGTAGCCCTGTAGCTATGTTGATCTACTTTATATCAATTTCTTCATCCATATCAGCTGAATATGTATGGCATTAACCTCATTTACCAGTTTGGAAAAGCTGAATTAAAATGAGATCTAATTTCTAGTGCACAGAACAATTTCAAAACTGCCGGCTAATTCCCAGCACCTGTCAGTGTTGGATCTTCACCTCGTGGTAATGAAATAAAACAGTGTATGTATTTTACAGCCAGGAAAGGATAATCATTCATAAGGGTTAAGATATCATTAATCATGGAGATGCCAGGGCCCAGAGCTTTGGTGAGCCACTCACAGCTCAACCCCTCCACCTGAAAGGATTCCACTGAAGGCAGTGGGACTGCTGCAGATCTCTGCTCTCATATTGCACAGGGGGAAAGTGGTCACAGGCTGCACAATAAGTGTATTTCTCTTTTTTTGGTAGGTCATGCTTTGTGTCTGCAGGCAATGTAATCAAAGAGATATACACATATTGAAGAAATCTCAAAATAACAAGTCAAGAGAATGATCCCACCAGGTGGTAGGACAAGCCTGTGTTCAGCGCTTAGGTGACACCTGGCTATACACACGTCTGGCTTTCAGCTGCTGCAAACACAATCCAGCAAGAAAACGATTCTTTTCCTCCCCTCTAAAAGCACTGAAGTCTAAATTCTAAACCCTTGGGTTACCTTTTTATGATAATGCAGATCTGCCAAGTCTAAAAGCCCAGGTTCCCAGACTGTGTGACCAACATCCCTCAGGTGCCAGGTGGTGGCTGTATCTCTCCGTGTGCACATGAGGCTGTTCCCCAGAAACCTGAAACCAGAAAGCCAGGATTTTCACTCCTGCTCTCCCACTTTGGGTCCCCATCATTGCTATTTAAAGCTGGGATAAAATAAAAGCACGGGCTGCTGGAACACCCCATTACCAGGGATCTTCCTTTCCAGAGGGTTCCCTCAAGCTGCAGCAGCCGGGATGGATTGACCACCCCAGAACTCCTCTGGATGGAAAGATCTGAGCGGGCAACCGTTCATCGTTTCACAGTAAAGAGCTTGCCTAAGTACCTTTTAACAAAAAACCTTTTACCAGGCAAAGCAAGCACACACACCGCCCTTGCACACACAGCTCTCGGGTGAGATTTTGGTGACATTTGCAGATGGCCGTGCCCGTCCCCGCCGAGCTCTGGTCCGACAGCGCCGCGCGCTGGGTTCGACACAGCGGAGGGGCGGGCACGGTGCCAGGAGCATCACCGAGCCACCCCACCGCCTGCACCTGGAAACCACCTCCTCATGTGCTCCTTCCTCACTGCACTGGCCACGCAGTGATTCTGTTTGCAATCGCAAAATATTTGATGACTAAAAGCATGCCTCCAGAAAAATAAGATGCAAAAGAACTAACAATAAAAAGAACTTTCTGTCTCTATGCCTATATTTTTCAAGAACTAGAACTATTTTTCACTTCCAGAATAACTCTTAATAACTTAAATAAGAAAAGTCTTCAGCCAAAGCAATCTCTTTTTTACAGTCACTGTGACAGTGTACATGTCGAAACGGAACTGTTACAAGTGTCAGAACTCCCAAGTATGAAGCTGCCTTAGTGTTAAACTTGTTTCAAGTTGACAATTCTAAGTGAACTGAAGAAATTTCAGTAACTACCTTTGCTCAGTTGCATTTCCTTTGATACATTAATCGGCAAGGCTTGTCAGTTTTATCGACCCTTGGCAGTATCTAATGGCCAATTAGGGGGAGTCACAGGCAAACCCTGTCCTTCCCACAGGCTGCATCAGTAGCCTGTCCCAGCAGAATCAGGAATAGCTGCACAATGAACTGCTCCAGGGCAGGCTACAAACCCCTCCTGTTGCTTTTTCCCCCTCCAAGGGCAAATGTTTGCTGTGCTTGGCAGCACTGCTTTTCCAGACAACTTTCTTCCTTCTACCCTGCCAGCATCCAAACAAGCAATACACCACAAAACCATGACACTATGAAAACAAAGCTATGCCAGCATTAAAACAACATATGTACTGATAGACAATTGATAGGCCAGTATTAACAGTCCTGTACAGTACCAGACTCCAGTCCAGTATTCAACAGAAATGTAATATGTATATATTCATTCAAAGGTCTGCCCATTCCAAAGACAGTGCCTTGATGCATTTTTTTTGTACTGGAATGGTTATGGTACTAAAAGTGTATTACAGCATCATGGAAGAAATCTCTGAGGTTTTGTTCTCCTTCCTCAGACAGCAAGTCCCAGCGGGCTTATTAAAAAGAATGCATTAATTTACCTACCAGTTCTCTTTTTCTATAATAAGTTTGCTTTTATTACATGCACATGCTTAAGAATATGCTCATTGTTAATTAATGAACAAAAATTGTATATTTATATAGGAGACTTGTTCTATATTTTCATTAGACTCTTCACTGTTCTCTATTTTCTGTTTGTCTGTATGCAAGCATATGAGCAAACAAAATCATTACAACATGGCTGAAGCAGGCACAATTTCCATTATCCATTCTGTAAATAAAACAATCCAAGCAATCCTGAATATTTATATAAATGTGTATTAACTTAGTCATTTGATTGATGTTTGACTCTTCTGCTTCCAAGTGTGAGTCTGTTTATTGCCAGTCTGCAGAGAGCTGCCAGCAGGACCCGTATGTGAGGATTTACAGCAGTGGGGGCAGCGTGCCATCTGCTGCTCTCTGAGCTGCTACAGCAGCCCCGGCACGGCAGCCACCCAGTACTGCCTTCTGCTGTCTCTGAGCTGCAGAGTGCACACAAGCAGCTCAGCCTGCCTGATTGAAAATGTTTACAAAAGCACCAAAACAGGGAGTTCAGATGCTTTCACACACAGCTTTTGTTAGATGAGCTGGCAAATGTTGTGCTCCAGACCATGGAAATCTATCCATGCAGGTGAGAGGCTGCTGTACCAGGCCTGCAAACTAAAGGATACTGGTAGATAATGTAATCAAACCATTGAAAAAAAAATCACTTTGAAAGTGCATTCGCAATCAGCTTGAGGGGTCAAGAGTGGGGCTAGAATTTGGGAACACCTCTTGAACGGTTACACACCAGGAGAGCCTTGCAGGACTCCTCCTATCCCAGCCTGGTTCCATAGGAGCACATGCCATGGGCAAAGGCAATGCATGAAATATGATTTATCACAGTTTGACTAATATCCACTGATGGGGTGGAGGAAAACCAGAAACAATAAACCAACACAAAACTGTTTCCTTAAATTCACCCTACAGTGTTTCACCATGTCCTTTCAGTACAGGGTATTTATTTCTGTTCCAAGTGCTCTCCAATAAATCAGTTGGAAATATTAGCTAGCATTTTCCTCAGCAATTAACTATTTAACCCTCCCCATACAGTGACTAGGCTTGTGGTCACTCACAGTGCACTGTTGAGCTGGCAAAGGGTCAGCCTGGACATTTTTCCTACTGATGAGAGAGCTCTGGCTGAGTAGATATAAATAATGCACTGCGCATTTTTGCCTGTTGCTCCACCCACCCACAAATGCTTCCTCCATCTCTCTCTAAGGATAGATATATAAAGCTTGGGGTACAATCTCCTTCCCAGCCCCTCATAGCACGCTGTATATTGATGGGGCCTCTCCAGGCAGTTACACCCCCATCAGGCAGGATAACAGAAGAAACAGAGACCCTAAACATCAGATAAAGGGAAAAGAGTAATTACAACGGTATAATAAAAATAATATTATGAATAAAAGAATAAAAATAAAAATAATATTACGATGATAAAGAGAAATTACAGATCAGAATGACAACTATTGTAGAGCCACACTGCCTTTGAAGGGCCATCAGTAGGAATTTTGCTCAAGAAAATACCTGGAGCAGCAGTACACTTTTACTGGGCACCTCCTGTTCTTAGCATTAGAGAAGTCCACCAGATTTTAAAATAACAAGTCAGCTTTGACAACTGAAAGGAACACATTGCTTTAATGGAAAAGTAATTCAGTATAGTGTAAAACTTTGTTTTTAATAGTAAATGAGAAAGTTGAAGTACATTTCAAACCTGAAGAGGAAACAATACTCTGGAGATTGGGACTGTCCACCAGAAAGCAAGGAAAGAGTGCTACACAAGTGAAGCCAGACCTCTGTACTGTCACAATTCTTGCTAAAGATTTGCTTGAGGCTCCAACAGAATTCTTTCTTAAGATCAATTGATCTCATCTTACTGACATTCTCTTTATAAAATCTACATTATGACTGTCCCCTACAGTTAAGGTGAATTAACTGCTGCTTCTTCAAAAATGCATCTTACTTTTCCCTCTTCTGTATTTAAAATGCAGAAAAGCCAAGTAATGTGAGAAATACAGTGGAAACCACATAAATGAATAGCTGTCAAAAGAATAGAACTATTAAAAGAATAAATCTTGTGTACCCAGCTGTGAAATATAACATAATATAGCAGAACCCAGCTAAATGTTTGAAATAAAAAATTGAAATGCAAAGTAATCTAAAATTGTTTAATGAACATAGCTGTTAAAATATTAACTACTTGCATGCCAAAACTCCAAAGCATACATGGTAGGAAGCCTGATCAGATGAACATCACATTAAGTGGTGATCTCTCTCTCCATTCAGTCATTTTCCCTCAGCTAAGCTCAAGAGCTTTTAAAGGTGAGATATATTGGCAGGTTCATTTCTGCACAGACTGTTTGAGTTCAAATGTTGTTGTTTGCAACAAGTATTTACCTTTGAGCTGCACAGAAGCTGGGCTCTCACACTCTGATCCAAGAACCACAGAAGTGTCAGTTCTACATCTTCATTTTTATAGTGGGGTAACTGGGCATCCATCACAGAGATCATCTGGAAAAGTCTTAATGACACAAACAAATATGTTCAGGAAGAATTCTCAAATGAAAGTATATTGTCACAGCCAACTTCTTAAGGAACTCATCAGCTATTTTTGTTTACACAGGTTTAAGGTTCTTCTAAGATTTTGTTTTGTTTACATGCTAATTAGCCTAATTGACCATGATTAAACATAAACATCAACATAATGTTTTTCTAATTACTTTGTCATTTGAAATTTCCTCAGATGTGTGTATTATATTGTGGTGAATTCGTAAAAGTGTTTTGGTTTTTTTTTCTTAGAGCATCCCTTCTATATTGAAAGAAATCTGAGAAACAGGGATTTCAAATTGCAGGTGCAGAAGAGCAGTTTGGGTTCCCTGGACAATGAAGCTCTTGTACTTAGTAACAAATTTACATATGCACCATATAATGCAGCGTCAGCCTCATTCCCCCTCCACTTCTGTCCGTCCTAAAACATCTGAACCAATGGTTTTCTGACCTAAATCATTACCTGGTAAATATCTCCATATTATCAGGATCAAGTTCAAAGAATCAATTTCAGTTTGTGTCAGTCAAGAAAATTTAATTAATTTTAAAAGGAATATTTAATTTATTTAACCTCACAAGATCTTCTGCTATCTATTCCTTGAAATCCAAATTCCCTAGCAATTAAAAAAATTAATTCTCCCTTTTTGTCAGGTCTGATATACACAGCCACTGGATTAGGAGTCAGTAGCTACTTCATCTGTAAACCTGTATATTAAAATCTTTGACTTTTAATAAAAACATAGTGGAAGATTGCTAACACCACAGAGCCCCAGGGTAGATTAGGAAGGCAAGAAACAAAGGAGAAAATGTAAAGCTTTTTCTCCACTTCTAAGTTGCCTGTCCTTTTTCATATATTAGCTAGTGGATGGAAAAAAACAGGATCAAACACGCACAAGGATTAAGAAAGTTTTTGCCACAAGAAATTGGTCATTCACAATAATCCCCAGCTCACTGCAAAAGGACGACTCAAGTATGTACATTTTTAAATCTAGAGCCTTCTTTTATATTCAAAGCTCTAGTCTAAAAATATGGCTAAATTTCCAGTTGTTGACCAGCAACTCCTCTGTGTTTCTTCACCCACAATAATTAATGGAAAGGAAGTACTGCAGAAAACAGCAATCAGAACTCACAAGTAATAAAACTTACACTTGTGGAACATACAAATGAAATCTCTTCACCTCCTCTTGCCAAGGCTCTGAAGAGATTACAGACTTAATTACTCCAAAATGTTACAGAAAGGATGATGGAACTGCTCAAGGAGAAAAACACCTTGGCCTGATCTGAAGATGCTGCCTTACCACCAGAATTTGTCTTTCTTCTTGATTGCTCCTTGTTCAATAAAATAATTCTTTTAGGAAATACTGAGATGGTAGGGCCCAGCAAAACTGAGATACAATTAAATTAAGAAAAACATAAAAAAAGAAGACAAGCTCAGAATTTAGACAGTCCAACCTTATGGCAAGACATAGAGAGATGGCAGAGAAACTGAGAGACAGCAAGAGAGATGTGGAAGAAAGAAGAATGGAATTTTTGTCTTTGAACCATTTGTGGTCACTGGAGCTTAATTACCATGTAATCCATTTAAGCACAGAATTCATCAAGTCAGAAAAAATTAAGGGGAATTACGTGAGCAATTTAGGTTCAATAGTGAACCTAATAATAAATAATGAATAATGAAGCCTCACCTCCTTCAAGAGAGCACACAAGCAGCAATATGTCCCTCAGTGAGGTGTCATGAAATGAGGCAGCTCTTTTACAAGGCTTTGCTGAAGGTCTTGAATAATAAACCTAAGAAAAGGAATGACAGAATAAACAATTGTTCCTTCCTTGCTAAAACTAGATGGATATTTGGCAGATTAATTATTTGACACCAGAAATTAAAATTGTGGGTCCACACTAAATACAGGTCTCATCAGGTTCCTGACTTGCCTCATTTTTTTTCCTTCAAGTTTTTTCCTCTTTCTGGATGGACAGGTCTGAGCACTTCCTCAGGTTAAGATGTAGGCAAAAGAAATTCACAATACAACTGGTTGTTCACTTTGCTTTACTAGTTCTGGTGACAGTGAAGAGAGAACTGATGTGTATAGTACTGGATGAGTCCCTGCACTGAGTTTCCTGTGTCTATATGTATTTTTTTCAGAGAAGAAAGCTGTTTTAATCCCTTCATGGCTTAGCAATATTTCTCATGAAAATCTTTATGAGCATCCCTTGCAGAAGGAAAAAGCAAACCACTATTACCAGATCCATTTCCTGGTTCTGAGAGAATCATTCCTGTTACACAATAATACACAATGCCCTATGGGGTAAAAAGGATTGCTTAAACATCAGGCCTTGTAGTTACCATTTTCCAGCATTACTAGAATCAGATTGTATTTAATATTTTCCAACATTTCTAGAAAAAAGAGGAATTGTTAGGCTGAGACTTCTTAGGCTGTTTAGAAGGCTTTCACGCCAAATTTTATCAACGTGAATGGAACTAGACCTTCACACTCCCTAATTATCTCTGAAAAAACCTCTCATCATAAATTTGAAGAACTGTCAGCTAACAAAAACCCATCTGAAAACAGACTCCAAGGAATTACAGTCTAGAAATTCACTCCTGCACTTTTCTCAGAGGTCTCAGAGGTTCTGTATTCTAGCACTTGAAAGGCAAGCTGCATAAAATTCAAACCATTAGAAAAAATTAGGCTGTGCATGGATGAAAAAGATCAGAGGGCCGTCTCAAAAATAATTGCTGCCTATCAAAAAACTTCAGTCTCTTCCCTCCATAGTAGTTTACAAAGCATTGTTTTGATACATTTCATCACTGAGAACGTGTGTTCCATATTCTGTGAGAGGATACAATCTCATCTCAGGGCTTAAGATTCTTGGAATGTTTCAAAATGAGATACAACTGAAGATCACCCAGAGTTCAACTAACGAAAAACCTGGCTATTTACCAAGGGGCCCAACTTCTCACTGTCCTCTGTTTTGTACTGTCACATCAAGGCACGTGATGAGAGACAATTTAGGGAGCTCTCAGGCTAAAGTTACATTGCTGCCCTATCTGCCTCCTACATGTCACATTCTGCAAACAGTCCATTGGAATGTTCCTTAGATCACACAACCAGGCAAAAAAGGAAAATCCACCCTCCCCTTCATCAGGTGTGAAACGCTGAGTGCTGAATTAAGAAGGAGCTGGGAAAAGAACACCAGACCTGGTTGCTAATCCCTTTCCCAATAATAAATCACATTCAAATTCACACTGGATGAACCTCAATCCAGAATGCTAACGTATATGTATTTAAAATTACCATATGCTAATTATTACATATATTAGTATTGTTTAGGGATTATTTCTTCAATTTTTATATAAAATTTAATTCACTAGATCTATGGCTTAATTTTCTTTTCTGTAGAAATTCTTAATTTAACTAAAGAAATCTCTTAAGAAACTATATTTTGTATTTAAATCACCATTTTTAATGAGCTGCACACTGAAGAGTCACACTGCAATCATTTTAATAATAAATGCAAACTCCAATTACAGTACATTCATAAAAATAACTGCAAAATGGTGGAGAAGTGTACTTGAGTTTGTTTTTAATAAACAGATTATTGCAACTTATCTTTTATTAGATATTCACAAAGTAACTCAAAGAGTGCATTAACTTAAACAGTATTATAAAGTAGGACTGAAAAGAAAATGAGAACCTCACTAGCAAGAAACAAAAACTGTTAACTTTGTACTTCCTTGCTGAGTTTCAGGATCACCAACACATTCACGCATGATAGATCATCCTTCAAGTAAATTGCCAAATAATATACATTTTCCCATTGCTTTTTCTCATCAGTAGTTGAGAAAGGCTGAACCTTCACACAGACATGTATCAGAAACATGTTTCTATAGGAGCTGAAGAAAAATGGAGGCATTAAACAGAAAGGCTTGACAACAAGGGCTGTTGTTTTACAACCACACTATAAAGGAGTGATCTGAAAAAGAAAACTAAGAAAAAGACATGACAGTACTATGGATTCTGTGAAGCATCAAACCCTACAGCCTCATACAGGCAGCAAACCCACCCTGCTCCTTCCCCATGGGACAATCTGTTTCAAGCAATGCACTTTCACACTTTTTCCACCCCAGTATCAAACTAAGGAACATAACATGCTAATAGCTATAAATGAAGAGGTCCAAACAAAACAAAACAAAACAAAACAAAACAAAAAAAAAAGGCAGAAGTGAACAATTGTTTCTTACCTCCAAAACTGTTGTTTTGTACATCAGCAATAATGTCTCTGAAGACAAGCTGATTTTTCAGTACATCATGCCATTCTAATTTTGTAATTTTAGAAATTACATGAATTAGAGCTTGATGACAAAAAGAGCCAGTTTGGGTCAAGAAGCTATGTGATTCAGAACATAATTTCCTGTTATGAAGCATTTTAACATTAGCAACACAAATTTTCTATAAAGAATATGAGCTAAACAGTTCTAATAGAAACTTAAGCCATGGATTTTCCTGGTTGTTTTCAGTTTTAATATAAGTTATGCATTTTTCCATCAAGGTAAATTTCTCTATTAACCTAGGGCAAAGAGCTTGCTTGTGTTTATAGATATGAAACCCAGGTGGAATCCAACAAAGACTGAAGAACAGATCAAGCACAGAAACATGCTGATAACTCCAAGAACAGAGAAGTGAGCACGCAGATGTGAACCAGTGTCAAAACTTCAGTCATCTCTTTGTTCTACGTGCAAAGCTGGGGCTTGGGTTTCCTTTTTCTGTGAGAAAAATATGGTGTAATATTACAATTCAATTTTTTAATGGGTTTGCCAGAGGACAAATGGCCAATCCCAAACAGCATCCCTGTAAAACTTTCAAGTTTGAATGGCTGATGTGTTCATTTTTTTTTGACTTTTCAGCAATGTGGAAGGAAATTTTAAAAACAGCTGTATATATATTAATTGGCATTGTTGTTCTCATGATGCTTGTGCTATGTGTACTTTGGCGCACTCGACAATCCATGGACAAAGCTGTCAAAGAGGTCTTTTTGGTTCAAACAGGAGGGGGAGATGTTGGAGTCCAGGGCACGGGGAAAATTCCTCAAGCTGCCCTGGGGGGTCTGAGACCCCAGCTGGGACCCCAGGAAAGCATTGCCTTTGACCTTAGTCCATGGGAAAAGCTTCCAACACTCATAGATGAACTAAAAGCAACAAAGGTTTGAAATAAATAGTGGTTAAGTTTGTCACAGGGTGAAACTTTGTAGTTTTGGGTTTTTAGAATTAAGGTAGATAAAGGCAAGATGGAGGATTCTGGGCAGTGACTCATCTTCTCCTTCTCCTTCTCCTTATTCTCCTCCAACTTCTGCTGTGGAGGTGTCACAGAGACATTAGTACAATGGATCTGAGGTAGAAATAGCATACATAGAATAGGTCATAGTTATTGGCATAGAATTGTAAATATAGTACGTATCAAGAATTAATTGGCTCAAATGTTCTTAAAAGGCCTTGGATTTTTACCTCGTGGTCTTTTGGGGCGAGTCGCCATCCCTGTTTTCCAGCGTCCAAAGCCTGGGCTTCAGGCTGCACGTGAATCCCAAGATAAGGACATAATAAACAACCCAGAAGAAGGAAAAACCGGCTGCTGTGCTGGTTTTAAATCTTGGCACTGGACATCATGGGGTCAGGAAAAGGGACATCCCACAAACATTAAATCATTCAATAGAGGTAAACACTTAGTAACACAAAGTACATTACATTCACAGTCATTATTCTAGGACACATGACAGCAGTTTTTGAATGCATAGAACACTGGCAGGTAAAACAGTAATTATTCATTCAGGTCCCATACAGTGGGCACTGATTATTTCACTATGGAATAGCAGCTCTCACAGCCAATTCTATTAAAGTTTTTATAGGCAAGAGTCCCTATGAATGTTCTCAATTCAATCTTCATCATCGCACTGGGTAATGGACTTTGTCGTGGTAGAAATTCTAACTAGCTCTAGACCTCCTTTGTTCAAACCCTTATCAACAGCTAAAAGGTGATTCCTAAGAAAACAATTGAGTCAACAGAGATGGTCCAGCAGTCGGACAGATTTAACTTTAACTGATTTGGGAGTGGAAACAGACATGAACAAGAAGTGGCATTTTTAACCACAAAGAACAGCAACTTTCTCTAAGAAACAGATTTACATCCTAATGAAAAATACAGAATACTATTTTTTCCCAGACTTGTCACATTTTCATAACACTCAAAAATAAGCTGAACAAAATTCTGTGGGTAGTTCCAGTTCCACTTCTCCAGGTCCCCGAAGTCCCAGGCATCTCTCTCTCCTTGCAGCCTGTCAAAGTATCAAGAACCAGAAATGCTGGAGGCCCAGCTCTGCAGCAGCCCACCAGGCAGCCATGGAGCCAAGCAAACTGGCAGGAAACCAGGGAGGTTCCTAATTGAAACTTCACTGACACAGAAAAATTCCCAGAAACATTTTGATTTTAATCAACTTTTGCTGACTAAAAATGCTTTATTAAAAAAGTTCAACCAGCTCTACCCAAGAGCAACTTGACAGGCATAATCCTGAACTGCCACAGTTGAGGAGAAAAAATTTAAAATTTAGTGGTCCTTTTATGTGCCTTGTACTGAACTATTCTCTCATGCTGCCAGAGCCTTGCTGCCAGCAGTGGAGCAAAGCCACAAGGGATGCCAGACACATGCCTGACACCTCAGCGCTGCCTCCCGAAGCCCTTCCCCGCCCCCAGTTCCTTTCCCCCTCGTCCGAGGCCGTTTCAGCGGCTGATGTGCATCTCATACAAGTTCTGCAGCGGGGCTGCCTCTGGTTTTCGGGGATAAGGGGCACAGGAGCCCAGCACTGCCTTCAGAGAGCAACGGCACGGAGGATCAGGTGCGGCTGCTTTCCCCCGGCCTGGAGCCGCCGTGGTCCCAGTGTGGGTGCAGGGAGCAGAGAGCTGGGAGCAGGGCGCTGGGAGCACGGGAGCGCCGCCGGTCTCGGCTCCCCACGCCATCCCGGCCCAGCATGGCATCCCGGCCCCAGGCGTGTCCCGCTCCCGCAGCACAGCCAGGGCCGCCGGCTTGGCTCCTCTGGCCGCGGCCCCGCCTCAGTTCCTTGGGGAGGGCGGCACCCGGGCACCTTTGCCCGTCCGCCCGGCCGGCCCTGCGCATCCCACAGCCCCGGCACCGCCCGAGCGCTGCACCGCGGACCTCAGCACCGCCCTCCCTCCTCCCCCGAGCTCCGGCCAGTCCCCACGGCCGGCCCCGCGGCGGCCGCGGCCCCGTACCGCCCGGCACGCCGCAGCGACCGTCCGAGGACCTGCCGGGCGCACCTACCTGGACGCGCAGCGCATCCTCGGAGCGGGGCCGGCCGGGGGTGCGCGGAGTGCAGGGCGGACCAGGGACGGACACGGGCGGGGGCGGTGCGGGGGCGGTGCGGACACGGGCAGACACGGGAGGACAAGGGCGGACACGGGCGGTGCCAGCACTGCCCAGACCGGCGCGGCGGCCGCCTCGCAACGATAAAGGGCCCGAGCAGTTGATGTAAAATTATTAATGTTTGCCTGATGCTTTATCGCCCACATTGCAAAAAATCCCATGTGAAGACCGGTAACCCCAAAGAAGGGTCATACACGGGTAGGATGCCTCTGGAAATGGAAATTGCTTTAGACCTGGAAGGAAAACATGAACTGTATTTGCTGGATGAATCTTCAGCAGTGAGGCTGAGATTATTATCAAAATTTAATCAGGGTAAGAAGAGTGGTTTCTTTGTACATCAACTATCACAGTTGAATCACTGAACTACATGCTTTTATAGAAAATACCTTCATTAATTATTTGTCTGAAGTAAAATTACAGAAATTTTGTTAACAAATAAATAAATAGTTCACGAGCAGAGTCTGTGGCTAGCATATGTACCTAAGTGCAAGTGAGAGCTGGGCTTTCTGCAGGATGAGCCAATTTCCAGCTTGTCTGGAGTATGTTTGTTCCTGCCCAGAAACGTCTGTTCCCCTGGCCTGGGTCTTCTGCCCGAGGTGACGGCTGAGCATGGACAGAAGGGGAGAACACATAGTTATTCCGGGGGCAAGCAGGGAGCCCACACTGTGCTGAGCTGCACAGGGCAGCCCTGGCACCCCCTTTAACCATCACCTGAATCATTTGAATCTCTGGAACACAGACAATTGCCTTTCTATATCAAATTTCTGTCAGCTATATCCTGATTATTTTAAGGGGGAAAAAATTGCTCCAGTTAAAGAATTAGTGGATTCCTAGACTAATAGCTGACAAAACTTGAACACAGCAAGTAATAATGTTAGACTGTGAAAGTATCCCAGCCTATGTCAGGGTCCTGCCCAAAGGACCTTCTGCATTAAGCAGTGTAATTTCCTTAGCAACTTCTATACAATTCCTTTACCCTCAAGTGGGAGGGGAAAATGACAGTGAAGATGCTTATGTGACAGGAGGAAGCTGTGCCATGAAGTTCGGACTTGCATGTAACAAAGTCTAACAGTCTTCTGGGGAAGCTCAATTAAAGAAGGCTTTAGGTCTGCCTTGCAAAATGCAGGACTAGTGCATAATTTTCAGCTCAAGCTGGGCTCATTTCCTGCTGGGTGGAATAAACCTCACTTCTTGAACTTGCTGTTCCTTTGGGTTGTGTGAACAGATCTGTTGCTAAAGGCAGTGCATTCACAATGAGATCCATTCCATTACACTGCTTAAAGAGGACTGAACCTTCTCCATGCTTTTTAAAATTTAATACTAAATTACTTAATTAAAGCATATAAACAAAACCAGCCATTTGTGTCCCCTCCCACAAAAAAGAAACTAGGAATTTTTCAAGGTATCGGTGTTCCTTTTTTTTGCATCACACTGGGATTTTTCCTAAAATGCAGTTTTCTTACTGAAAGGGATGGCTGATAATTTACAAGAGCTTATTAGATATATATAGAAAATACATAGAGAAATGCAATATATTTAATTTAAAATTCTTTGTTCAGGGATTGTTAACTTCTCTTAAATAGACATACTTCATCAGGCCAAACACTTGCAGACCAGTATTTGCCAGAGTTCTGCTGCACATTTTCTCATTCAAACATTATTTTCTTTCTGTTTTTCATTTTCCATTAACAACAGCAAAAAGCCCTGAAGAATTTTAATTTCTTTCTATGGATAATGATTTCAAGATTATATTCTGTGCCATGTACTATACTATACTATACCAATATATATTGCCACCATTTAGTGATTACTTTAGTAATCTAATCCATTAATTTGCAATGCAGATCACAGTTGATCTTGAGTATATGTCTGCATATTAAATAGTTCCATAAAAACTAATCAGTAATTTCTATCAGATAATGTTATGTTTAAGTTAATATAGACTGAATAAGCAGAAAAAGTTATTAACATATCACTAAGAAGACCAGGAAGAGTCCATAAAAACAAAATCAGTAGTTAAATACAAATCCACTTCCTATTTCTAATTAAAACTAATTAATCTTTTTCAATAACACAATGACACACTTTCTTCTCATAAGCTGACAAGAAGTCCATGAAGCTTGAAATTAAATAAATTATTTTTGTTTGTTTGCTGGACAGAGGTCAATAACACCTCAAGGCGAACACAGTCTATAGCCAATTTCTTAAAGAATTTCAAATTGATAAGAAAAAATCTTTCTGAAAGCAAAAAAGGCACAAATAGCACACTAAAAGAAGAATTTGTAAGGCAGTGTATATGTATTAAAAATCCTTCACAGTGTGTGTACAGTGCCCCGAAAGCCTCCTTGTCACCGTGAATCCAGCTGGTGGTCGCCTCAGTGGGTGCAGGGATCACTGCACGGGGCTGTGGCTTAGCCCAAGGAACCTGCATGTACCAAGGCTTTCCCTGCAGATGCCTGAGCCTCTGCTGCTCTGCTGCTTTAGTCCTAAATGTGTTCAGTAATTTACTGCTGCTCATCTGCCCTCAGACAGTGGGAACCAGAGGTGTAAGTGCAGGACTGGTGTTTTCTATAACCCATTAACTCAGAGCTGGCCTTTGTGTAATTAGTTAACAAAAGCAATTGGAGAAATATCTCAGGGTGCTCACTCCACCCTTGGAATTGTGGTTTTGACTCCATCTCCTTTGCAATCTGGTTCATGGATCAGCTGAAACAATGTTTATCTGTTCCTGAGGTTTGCTGCCCTTCCAGCAGCCTGGGAATGCTGATGGCTCGGGGATAGGGGCACCTTGTTCCCAGACAAAGGACAGATCCTGACTCTGGAGTGCAATCCCTGTGTGTTTGAAGGGGAGCTACAGAGCAGCTGCTGCCTTTAAACTGCAGGAATGCCCACCAGTAGGCATCCTGTCCAGGGGGAAGATCATGATCTCAAACCCTGAGCTGCTCCCAGGCTGCTGGGAAGGAGCCATTGCCGTGGGGAGCAATGCAGGAGCTGTTACAAGAAGGAGCCCAAAGGTGTGCTCACAGGTTTGAATGCCCAAGGAATCTTTTCTGGCTGTGGTTGAGTATTGACTGTAAAACAGCACCTACTGGCTTTAGACCATGATTGCTTCATGTATCCATTAACAGTAAGCAAAATCATTCCCCAAAAGACAGATACCTTTGATGGGATGTGGAAAATTTCAAATGAGAAGGAAAATCCTGCTGAAACTTATAAGAAAACATGAACTAAGGAGATTAAAGACTGTTTTGCAACCTTCATACTTAGGCTTGTTGCCATGTGAAAAAATCTCTTGATATTTCTGAGTTAGTACTTTACCAAAAAAAAAAAAAAAGAAAAAAAAAAAAAAAAAAAAAAAAAAAAATGATACAAAGCAAACATTTTGTTTAACTATTGGAATTTTTGCTAGACATATTAGAATGTGTGAAAGAAATTATAAGATAATTTTAAAATTAATATAAAATTGGATCCCTTTGGCATACTTAGTAGAAAGGTGCATCATGAAGGATGTTATTTAATAGCCTAAATATATGGTGTTACAACTGTTCTTATTTCTGGTGAGTAGCATGATACACTTCATCCAAAGCTGCATTTCAGGAAGGTGGATGCACAAGTGAGTATGTGTGTTATCAGAGGAGGCATTTACAGAATGGAGACTACTGGTAAATATTACAGTGGGAAAGAATTTGGACAACAGATGTATAAAAATTATTATTCAGAGTTGTTTTCATTATTGTAGTTCCCAGATTCATATTCTTCATCATCTTCCTCATCAGAATCATCATAATACTCCTTGTATTCAATGCTGTAGCTTGCGCTTCTACTGCCAGCAGTAAATGCAAATGCAGGAGATGGGTCTGCAAGATGTAATTGAATCCAGATTAAATTAGCTGAAGTTAGGAACACAGAGGAAAGTGTTGGTTTGGATTTGAACAGCAAGCTCAAAGTTTCTCAATGCTTGTTATCTATGAAAAGGACAGGGGTTTTATCCGATGGCTTGAGCTCATACCACTGAAGGTCATGAGCAAATTTATATATAGAATCATGGAATCCCAGAATAGATTGGTTTGAAATGGATCTTAGAGCTCATCTTGTTCCACCTCCTGCCGTGGGCAGGGACACTTCTACTATCCCAGGTTGCTCCAAGCTCCATCCAGCCTGGCCTTGGACACTTCAGGGATGGGGCAGCCACAGCTTCTTTGAAAAACCTGAGTCAGCACTTCATCATGCTCTGAGTAAAGGATTTCTTCCTAACATCTAATCTAAATCTCTTCTATTTCAGTTTAAAACTATTCTCCCTTGTCCAACCACTATCTGCCTGTATAAAAAGTCCCTCTCCCTCCTATTACTCTTTCTTTAGGGATTGGAAAGTATCTGGGATCTCCCCAGAGCCTTCTCTTCTCCAGGCCTATTACAAACAGCTTGCTCAGCCTGTCTCCAGAGCAGAGGTGCTTCAGCACTTGAGCATCTTTGTGACCCCCTCTGGACCCAATCTAACAGTTACACATCATTCCTGTGATGAGGACATGTTGAAAATGCACTTAATTCCTAATACTAGTAAACTATGATATCAGTCCTCTGCAGCTCCTGTGCATATGCAAGTACTCCCAGAGAAAATAAAGCTTTGAAAGCCACTTGTAGAAACTGGACGAGTGACCTCCCTAGACCAGGAGGTAAATACGACAATGTATCTTTATCCTAAATTTGCCAGGAAAAACAGTTTTCTATGGAGGAAGAAGGTTCTGTAGTGCTGGGCCCAAAGCAAATCAATAGTAAAGCTATTTCTTACATCTTTTGAACCACTCTCACTGAGGAACAACAACTGTTTTCTTCCTAGTTTTATAAAAAATAAACAGCTAAGCAGACCTGCCATGATTCAAAGGCTACCTCAGTTATACCAGCTCTTGTTCTGGGTCCTGCTAACATCAAAGGACTTCTCTGGGATAAGGACAGTGGAATAATGTGTCTCAGCTGTATGACTCCAATCCACAGCTTTCTGTTTTCTGGAAGCTGCATAATTGGCAGCAAAATACTACTGTGTAAACCCATAAGGGATAAAGTAAAAGAAAAGCACACAGAAGAATGAAAATATGGGCAGCCTGGGGTGATTTCTCTGATGCTTCATTTGCGTTCCAACAACCCCATCCTTAGCATCTTGCTCACATGCATTCTTATATTTTTACATCCAAATAATAAAAAAAATTACCATCAATGACTTTCAATCTTGCAGAGGCGTATGTTGCACCATGCTTATTTTTGGTGTGGCAGATATAAATGCCTTCATCTGATTTTTTGAGGCCTTGAATCTGCAGCCAGCCTGTTACACCATACTTCTGAGGCCCACCTCTTGCCTTTGAGAAGGAAAGAAATGGTTGAAATTAAGTAGCTAGGAGACACCATGATATTTCTCAAAATAATTGTGGGTGCATTAAATATCATTATAATTTTTGCTTTTTTCAATGCCATCATGCTTTGATTCTGCTTATTATTGCTGCCCTGTCTTCTACAGAGCAGCAGCTCTGCACCTGTGTGTTTGTGCTTTCCCATCTCTGCCCTTTCACCTTCATTGCCCAGCACGGTGCTCACATTCCTGTCCCTCTTCACGCTGCTCTTCCCTGTGCTCCTCCTGTCCCTTGTCCCTGCACCACTTGCTGCTTCTTCAAAGCATTCCACCTATGCTCAAGCTCAGGATGGGATGGGGAGTGACTCTGGGGGAGTTGTGAGGGCCAAAGGGGCCTAACCAAGCTGACACTCAGCAGCCAGGTTTTATGGATTGACATGACATTCCATGGGAACTTTCACACTTTATGACAGTTTCAACTGGCTTGGACTAAAGCCTCCTAAAGAAGCATATGCATAATAGCCCTGAATATTGTTCCTTCTACTGGAACTGCTGAAGCACTGACAGTAGTCATCATTCTTTGCATAGTCACAGGACATTTATTTGGAATCAATTTATCTCAACAGTGTTGTGTTCTGTAGGAGGAATCCACAGATAAACCATCCCACTCCTGTTCACAAAATGTATGCAATGGTAAATTCTAGTTTTACCTGAACTGAGAGGTGGGTGTCATCTCCTGGCAGAAACATTTTATTCCCCTTCTTTTTCCATTCAAGCTGTGGCATAGGATAGGCTGATACCTCACAGCCAAAAATGACATCATTGCCAGTGTAATTCTGGGCATCCTGAGGTGGCATAGAAATAACAGGAGCTGCAAAGAACCGACAGGGTGCTTTAGGAGACACACATGCACAGAGAACACAAACACAATAGTTTTGTTAACGTTAATCCCTGATTCACAGGATACCATCAGATTGTGCTTGCCTTTTGACTCTCACATACTGCGAAGAATCTATGTGATTCCAAGCATCCTTTAAAACTCAGAAAACACTTATTCAGGTCTGTTCTTCCCCTTGCAGATGATGGTGGAAGCCAAGCTGAAACTGAGGGCTCAGTTTTGGCCCGTGAGCTGCCATTGTGGGCCAGGCCCAGGCCCCTGGCAGAGCCACCAGCACCTGACCTGGGCTCCAGAGGAGAGCACAGGAAATTCTGCTGCACAGAGTCACAGGGGGATTTGATTGTGTGATAGCTCTGAATGTGTAACATTTTGCATCGCTAAAAACCTAAATGCTGCTATTTCTGGCTTTTTCTGAGTGCATCATTGCCTTGAAGTTGCAGAACATTGTTGAGCACTGTTACCCAGGGACATCACAAGTTACAACAGCATTAATGCATTTTACATTTATCCTCAATTGCTATGGATGTCATCTAATACTTGTGTTAGGAATGAAAGAGACTGAAATTCAATTATTTCTGTAAGGTTTCGTGTTATGCTTATTATACCTGTTACATTTCCACTTATTTGTTTCCTCTTGTTCTCGAACTGTCACCCCCTCCGGTGTTTATTGATTGCCTCGGAATTCTTATTTTTCCCTTTTCCCGAAGCAAAAGCTGCCGGCGGCCACGAGAGGGAGCCAGACCGGGGGCTTGAAGGCCAGGGAACCAGAACCCACCCCCGGTTCCTCCAGCCCTCCATCCCTCTGTGTGAGTGTGAGCGTCTGCTCATCTCCGTGTTAGCAGGGGATGAGCACGTCCGGCGGGCAGAGACAAAACACTGCATTTACTGTCAGCAAAGATTTCCTGGGTTGGAGAGCTCTGCTTTTCCCCCCATGATCTATTTAACGACAAGAAATGTTTTGCCTTCTAAAAACTGTTTTCTATCTATTTCCAGAGAAGTGCTCAAAAAGGAATGCATTTTCTGGGTGATTTGGCTTGTATTGAATTTTTTTTTTTTCCCCCACATCCCAGATTCTTGGAAATAGAAACTTAAAGTTTCTATTAATAACATAATAATAATAAATTAAATTAAATTAATAATAAAACATTAACAATAAAAAATTAATATCTTTTACTTGCAATATTTGAATCAATACCTAGGTGCAGCATTTATTCTTCAACATTTGAAACCATAACAATCTGTTCCAGGCTTTCAAGCAATAACTTATAACATAGTTGTCAGTTTTTCAGGATTGGTGCCTGTGCAGAAAATATTAAATGCATGCTGATTAAAATTAATTGCAAACAAATTATACTGAAAACTATAAATTTTCCCATTTATAAATGTCTCATTAAACAATCTTGTTACTCTTGAAAAATAAAGTTTTTCAAACTAGGAAACATAATACTTAAAACTTGTTCTTTCATGAGAACTGTACGTTCAGAAGCTATTATTTCAAAAATATTTATTCATATCAGATTTAATTGAATATCTTGGATGAGAATTTTTTTTTTTGCCTATGAACTGATCACAAAGGGTCTGATATTAAAACATGCTTTTAAATCCTAAAATTAATTGACACCACACTCTTTTAAATGATACATCCACTGTAGTTAAGCCTAAAACATACAAAAGAAACCAGAGGTCTCCATTGACTCACAGCATTTCTTTAAATTGTTCTCACACAGAGACAGTGTAAAACATTTTTCAAGTAGGCTGATGTTGCCTAGTGAGTATTTTTGTTGCATTAACTCAGGTGTCCAACATTGATGGGTGGCCAAGGGCTGGGTCCTGCCCATGTCACTGTCCCCAGCCATGGTTCAGCCACCCACAGGAAGACATCTGAAGTCTGGAAGACACGAAGGTCTGCATTATAAATCCACATTACAGCTGTCCAATGCTGCATACCATGCACCAGGATAATTCCTCTTGCCTTTAACTGTGAAAAGAATACAGCAGACAGCTGGGAAGTGCCTGCCTATGGTCCCAGTTCCTGCAGCTGAGCCCAGGGCTGACCAGGACTGGCATCACCTGAGACCAAACTCACAGCAAGCAGCAGTTCTGGTCTAACCAAACTGCCCTTTCTGAATCTGAACACACTACCAGTACTTTCATTGTCCACCCAAACTTGAAGTGCCTTCAGAAATAAAATACTACAACCTCACAACATCATTTTGCTGTGTTTGGTGTAAGAAAATTAAAATAATGTTCTACAATTTAAACAATAAAGAAGTTTATAAACTTTTTTTTTGGAGTGTTTCAGGTTTTGTGTTCAGACAAATTCTCCCATGCATAGCTGTGTGTACTTTGGTTGCATAAATGATTAGAAACAGAGCTGTATTCTTGTGATAACCTGTCATTTTGATTCCTGAAGTAGATAAATTTTTGTTGATAGCTATGGAAACTGTTCTGATATCCTGGCATCCAGAGCTGAATGGCCAGGATCTGCTCCTTTCCTTTTACAGTCGTAGTCAGTAATGAATTATCCCTCTGTGTTATAGAAGACATAAACCAAAAGCCAAGAAAATACTGTTTTACCTTTCACAATCAACCCTATATCACTCCAGGCCAATTAATTACATAATAAATAGGAATTTTTTTCTTATATTGTATATTATTAATTTTTGCTAATCTATGTCTGCTTAGATGGAAGTAGTGGAAATTTTTGTGGCTTATTTGATTTTACTCCAAAATTTACATTTAAAATAAATCATGTGACACAGCTAAATATAAAAAGAACCACCGCTATATTTTTCTGTTAGTTAATTAAATTATTGATGAGAACTGTTTGAATGTGAATGAGGATGGTTTAAGTGTGGAGATTCTGTATATATTCAATGTACTTAGTAAACCTTGGTAAATTACTAGATAAACAGATCAAAACTAGCTTTCAGGAAAGAAAGGATTTTTCCATGTTTCTTTAGCAAGCTAGGCCTCTTTCTTTTCCTTTTTCTGGCAAGAGAAGAAAGATGAAAGGCTGTACTCCTCTGATGAAAGGAGTTTATTGTTATTTATTTATTCATTGGTTGCTGTATACAATTAATCCATTTGGCATCAAGAGGAAACAGCAGATGCTTTGAAGGAGAGAAAAACAAAACAAAATATTTTGAGCTGAGGGAAGGTTTTATTTATAGCTTGGTACCAAAACCCCACAGCGCTCAGTGTTTGTTTCGCATGCAAATTGCAATCAGGACAGCTCGTGCTGCAGCGTTTGCTGCTCTCTGAGCCAGATTCCTGCTGCCTTTTGTCACCAGTTGCCCTCGGAGCGGCCGGGGCGGAGCGCGGTGCCCCCCGGCCGGGGCTGGGCTGGGGCTCACGGGACAGCTGCGCCCGTCCGAGCCCCTCCGAGCCCCGCTCTGCGCGCTGCAGCCCCTTTGCAGCCCCTCCGAGCCCTTCTGCAGCCCCTCTGCAGCCACTCCGAGGCCCTCTGCTGCCCCTCCGAGCCCCTCTGAGCCCCGGCTTCGGTCGGACCCTAAAGCTTCCGAGTCAGCGTGGAGAGCGGCAGGTCGGGGACAAGAGAAGTGCATTTGTGACCCGCGTAGCTTCCAGCCCATCACCCTGCCCAAGCTCCAGCGCTCTGCCCAGCTCGGGCTTGCTCCAGCTGGGCTCTTTCCTCCTCCACAACCTCCTTCTTAACCAAACTGCGCAACAATTACAAGGCTGTGAACTTTCCACAGGCTTCTTTCTGTGCAATTCAGTAAGCTGAGCGGTGAGGATAATTCTCTGCGTTCCTGGAGAGAGGCCCCAGCTTTTCTGGGGAGCCAGGGAAGCAATGGGAAAGCGCTGGTGGTGATGCCTGCACGCAGAGCAGCCAAGGAGGAGCGGCGCAGAGCAGCGATGCGCCTCGGGGGTGACTGGGGCCTGCTGGATAACACCAGCAATTAGAAGTGGTAGTACTTCCAAATTAAAAAGCCTCTTGTACGCGGCTAATTCTGTTAAATTAGAGGGACCACTGCTTTAAGCCTGTGCGTGCCTGAGCAGCTGCCGCTGCTGCAAAGTTACCGACACTAGCTAAGGGAGTGGCACTTCTGGCCGAAATCTGCTGCAGGGATTATGCCACAAGAACTACTGCTACTACTGCTACTCAGTCCCAAACAAGGACTCCTTCCCAAGCTAATAGGCTTTCCGTTGTACTGCAGGCTGGCGTGAATGTCCCTTTCCTGACAAGCCTCGTTTCCCAGCTTAATACTCTGATAGCAAATAAGGTTTCTCTAATGCATCTTTCTCTTGCAGCTAGAGAAAGAGGAAAGAAGCCTGATATTATCTGTTCATCACTTTTCCTCAAGTGTTCAATATCCCTTCTTCATTCTATATAAAACCACAGCACACAGTCTAAGAGTGCTAGAGAGGAGTAGGTGAAATATACCCAAGTGACTCCCATATGTAGTCCTTTGCCAGAGCTGCAATTTCAGATTCCCAGAACTGTGACCCATTCGTGACCCACAGACCTGTTCTGCTTAATTCACTTGGGAAAATATTTGATTAACTTAAGAAACCACAGTAATTTCTCATTTAGTAACAAACAAAAGCCTCTTCACATTTTCATTTTATAGTTGTGTCTTAAGTGAAAGATGCCCAGGAGTAATGACTGGTAGTAATGCAAAGAATGGGAACGGCATATGAACAGGGAGCAGGAGTCCTCTGTACACCCACCTAAGAATCCTTCCACTAGCAATCATCAGAGACCATGGGGCACTTTAAGAGTCCTTTAGGGAAATTGTTTCATCTCGATTCTGTTCTACTATTTGGATTTCTCTTTCATGGGTTAGCTAGATTTTACGATGATTCTGAATTGGATTATTTTGGACCTTTTTGGTAAAAAGAACAGAGATGTTAATTAAACCCTATCTTCTTCTATTGCCTCTGCTTCACTGCTTACCATGTATCCTCACAGGTGCATACACACATGCACACATATATACACACATGCATAAATATACCTGTGTATGTGTATGTATACACAGGATACATATATGTATATATATATGTATATATCAATGAGATCTGCTTTACTACTACCACTTTAAAATTAAGTCAGTCCTGTTACAATAACAATCATTTGCCATTCCTCCCAAACTGTCCCATCTGTTTACGGATTCCCAACTACACATGCAACTTCTGTTACAAAAAAATCCTACTCAGATTTTAGTAATCATACTCTGATTATTCAGAACGGACCCAGGTTGTGGATTGATGGTTTACTAGTCCCCATGAGATTTAATCCACTAGTCTAATATAGAGACTTTTAACAGACAAGATTAAATGTCAGATGCTGAAACACATTTAAGACAAACTAGTATTAACACAAACAGAATAATGATAATTGTAACAAAAATACAGTATTAGTTTAATGAAGTTAAGCTAGAGTAGTTAGTAACACATCTGAAGATAAGAATCAGCTCTTTTTTCAGTTTGTAAGTGCCTCTGTACACATTACCTGATTCACATGGCCCTTTATGTTTCATGCTGATGTTTCTCTTCGCAGCATAAGCCTTGTTGAATTGACAGATATTTTCGTAGGTTTTCCCTTCAGGTCCACAGATGCTCTCTTGAGATTTACACACACACTGGGGTTCAGGGACTTCTCCAAATCGTGCTTCATCAGCATCCAACCTGCACTCGAGGTGATCCCCACATTGCCCATAAAAATGATTGCCCTGGTCCAAGTCACAGATCTGACCTTCCATGTTCCCACATTCAGGACAGCAGCCGCAGTGATCCAGCACAGTCCCGGCTGGACAGTCCTTGGGCTCAGAGCAGAGTGCCAAATCACATTTTCCACAACTATCTCCTTCCCTCAGCAGCCTCCACCAGCCTTGGTGGTACAAGGCAGGGAAACTCTGTGAAACCTGTACCAGTGCTACCAGCACTGCTGTAACCATCTGGTGCTTCATCTCGAAAGTGTAACAAAAAGCAGAAAAGGTCTTTGGAATAAAGCCAGGGAGAGGACAAAAAATCAAACCAAAAAAAAGAGCAAGCTAGTGAGAGAAAAACATCACAATCCGGGTTTTGTTTTAGAATATAAGCTGTACTCCAAACACAGGCTTTAAGAAAAAATTAGTATCAGATTCCTAATCTGGAACTGATAATAAAAATACATAAAACCCCAGCAGCTTTTCTCTATTCCAAATGCAGTTTGGAATGTGAGTACTGCTTGCACAGAGACCAAACTGCCCCTTCTGACAGCTGAGTTGAAGCTCTCTGAAAAGCTTTTAGCTCTGTGTCTCACTGAGCCAAATTTGCAAAGCCTTGCTCTACTGAAACATTACATTGCAGCTATTGTAGAAAGGGGAACAGGGTAAAGGATTGTAACATGAAAAAAGTCACTGCTATGAGTGCCCCTCCCCTCCATCAGGTGAAATAGACCATCACAAAAAGATAAATACAAGTACAAAGTAGCACCCCAAAGCCCAGTGCCCTGTGACTTAACCAGTACTCTAGAGACTAGAGCTTGGTGCAACACCAAATGTGATCCATCCCTGATCACAGCTAGGGGCTCTGAATTAACACTTTATTTACAGGCTCTATACAAGCAAGAGGCAATTCAAGACAGCTGGAATTGACTGTAAACTCTTGGGTTTAACATGAAAGATGTCTGTAACCATTAAAGGACCTATTGTTGTCTCTTCATATATTTTCTTTTCAGTGTTTATTGGTGTCTGTGCTTTGCAACACAAAATAATGTGGTTCATCTTTGGCTCTAAGAACAAGCTGCAAAGGTTTAGAGCACAAGCAAATGAACAAAATACTACAGCTTCAGAAGGAGATTCTGCTGAAGTATTGGATGCTGTGCTCATCTTTTCAAAGCACTTCTCTGCCTTAGTTTCTTAAGATGTACTTCTACTGCAGGTTATGAAGGAAGATGAAAGAGGTAGCATGGATTTCTCTCCATGCTTTTTCTGTGCATATATGGCTGCCAGTTCAGGGAGATGGCTTTGCAGGGTTGTTTCTCACCTGGTGTTACACTGTTCTTTCTCCATCTCAGGGTTCAGACATGCTCCCTATCTCCTGGGAGAAATCTCTCTACAACTATCATTCTCTACAACTTCCTGAAAGGTGGTTGTACCAGGTGGGAGTTAGTCTCTTTCTTCAGGCAGCAATCGACAGGACAAGAGGACACAGTCTTAAGCTGTGCCAAGGGAAATATAGATTGGGTATTAGGAAACAGGTTTGTTTTTTTTTTTTTATGGAAAGTGTGATAAATTACTGGAATTGTCTGCCTGGGGAGGTGGTGGAGTCACCATCCCTGGATGTGTTTTAAAAAGGACTGGATGTGGCACTCAGTGCCATGGTTTAGTTGAGGTGTTAAGACTGGGTTGGACTTAATGATCTTGAAGGTCTCTTCCAACCTGGTGATTCTGTGATTCTGTGATCCCCCTTTCCTTGCCCCACTGCTGATATTTTGTGTCTGTTGCCCACAGGCTGCTGTTACTATTGTTCAAACCACATGCAGCTCATCAGCAATTTATCTTCCTGGCTGTAGAGGTGGAAGTGAAGCATCATGGACCTGCAGCCCTGCAAGCATAGCTCAATGCCATGGGTCAAGGATCACCACTGCCTACAAAGTAAATGTCTCTGGGTGTTAGCTTAAAATAACCCTACATGCATCACAGCTGGAAGATAAACACATAAAACTAAGACACTGTTAACATGCTGAAATAAAAGAGAAGTAATGCTTCTGCTTACTTTTCATAGAATCTTCCACAAGCAGCTTTTCCTCCTCTTTTTTTGTTCATGGCGTGTAACTACTTGCATAAGCTCAGTGAAGGATGCATTTTGTTGTACCAGCCTTGCATTCTCTGGCTGCATTCACAAAGGCAAATCTGTCTCTGTTGGACATGAAATAAAGACCTTGACTCCAAGGTAGAAGAAAAATTCAGAAGGCTTTTATTTACAGTTCATCCAGCCTTTTTATAACATGCTGCGCTAAGAAAGCACATGATTGGTCTGTAAAATAAACACCTCTGTCCATTGGTTAAATAATAGAAACAACACCTGGGAGAGGGTTGTTATGAGACACTTAGAAATGTTATGGTTATTTACATGAATTTGTCCCTGAAAGAAAAACTCCCAAGAATTTCTACCATGAGAAGAAAATCAGATACTGACAGGCTGAAAACCTTACAAGCTTGGAAATATGAGGCCCACACAAATCTTTTGAGCTCATATGTTTACCTTTCATCCCAAACATTTCCACAGCTTTTCCCAAATTCAGCTCCATACCTTCTGCACCATTTTAGATTACCTCTTCCTTTGAGTTAAGTAGCAGGCTGCTTCAAAATCACTTCCTTCTCCCAAACAGCACAAAATGCAATTTCCCTCAGCCTACACTGACAACACTTCTCAAAGCCAGCCTGGAGACACCTGCGGGACACTGGGTTTTTTCCTCCAATCACTGGGATAATTCATATTCTGTAGGTGCAAGTTTTTGCTTTGAACTCTGAATCAGACCGTAAACAAGTAAATCATGTATGTAATTGATGCTTTTAACATTGAGAGTCAGAAAAAAAACCATAACCACTTAATTTAATGGGAAATTGATTCTTTTGTCCTGTTTGATGTGTTTTATTTCACATTTCTTTATCAAGTCCTAATTAGACATCTAGTTTTGCATCATAAGGTCTACTCATCACAGTCTATTTCATTCTCTATCTGTACAGCTGTAGATGAATACCTATAGGACCAGGATATGCTAAAGCTCATATGAAGTAAAGGAATGTTTATAGGGGTGAAGCCATATGTACAAAGTTGAGCCAAAGCAGGAAGGGGCTGCAGGCCAGCACCACCCCTGGTAACCCTGCTCACCCTGGTAAGGGTGAGCTTTGTCTGGCATCTCTCGGGATGCCTGGGATCTTAGAGCTGTAAAACAGTGAGTGTATTGCAAGGAAGTACCTCCTGTGAGCTGGCACAGAGGAAATCCATCATAGATATCCTTGAAACCATTTCTGGCATTTGCCTGACTCATGTAATCGGAATTCTTGCTCGATTCAGCCTTTAAATCAAGAACTGGAAGTGCTTGCAGTCTAGTTTATACAGCTGCCACCTGGAGATGATCTGCAGCTGAGGGTTACTTGGTCACAGATTCCTGAGATCATATGGAACAAATTGAGGTTAAAGGACTGTGGTATGACATGGAGAAATGGCCTTGTAACCCTCTGAATATCTTTCATCATCAAACCAGCTATGACAAGCTGAGGAGAACTCCCCAAACTGGATGGATGTGTGGCAGTCAGAGCAGAGGAGGGGGAGGGAGAGCAGGATGCACAGCTGGGTTTGAAGAGGCACATTAAAGGCATAGTTCCATCTGCTTCAGGAATAAAATATGCATTATTTCAAGATGTCTCTAATCCCTGAAGCTTGCTTTGGTAGGGAAAAGTGTTGATTTTCAGTGGAAACTTTGAATTAACCCTAAATATCTCCCAGAAGGAAACACAAGCAACAGTGGATGAATGTCACTGCTGGAGCTGCAGGACAAACAGTGCCCTGATCTTTCAGCCAGCAGCCCCCAGGTGTTGCCTGCAGGGTGAGGGCACAGAGGGCTCACAACTCAGCAAGGGCAGGAGGCTGCAGTGATGGGGAGTGGCTGCCATCAGCTGGGAAATGACACCTTGGAGAATCATGTCCTGAACAGGGAGGTGGAGCAGCATTCATGTGCCCTGGTCTCGGCAGGAAGGGCTGTGCTGACTGTGCAGCAATTTCCCTGGCTTTTCCCCAATATTTCCATATGGCATGATCAGTTCAAGGAGTTTGGCCACCTTCCTGTGGAAACACGGGTTGGATGATGGGCAGGGAGTGGATATAGCAAAGCAGCCCTGGGCTGTGTTACACTCAGCTTCTGATTTGTATCACATTGTTCTGCTTTGTATAATAGGTAAGGTACATGGCTGATGCAATTTGAATCCTGTTGCTAGTGATTTTTGAGGTACTGCTCTTTCAGACAAAATATGGTTTGATTCTTTATTCTGTTTTTATTTGTGTCAACATGAGTTTTAATTAAGTGAAATTTTCTCAGTGTGGCTCCTGCCATACTTGTAGACCTGGTTCTTATGTAGACATGCACAGGAGTCCTGTGAGGAATAACAGCAAAATACAAAAATATTGCACGTGTTCCTTCTACCTTTTCTGTACTGCAATGGTTCCTCTCCTTGAACATCCGGATTCAAGTTTAGAAACCAGAGAGCTCTGTCTCTTAGGCTGTACTAACTACCTGTACTTAAGGTTCCTTAGAAACAGGTAATCTTGGCTGCCTCAGTGTGTTTCTATCCAAGGAATTTTATACTTGTGTTATGAGCCCAAAAGAAGCATTAAAGAATGTTCAGCCTGTTGTACTGCGTCATAGCAGGCTACAAGTGGCTGTGCCCAGTAGGTATGTGCATTACCTGCTGCTGTACCCATCTCCTAGGAAAACTTTTCCCCCACGGTATCCAGAACTGAGCTTCAGTTGAGGTGCTTAGCTCACCTACGAGCAGGATTTAATTTTGTTGAGGTAAATGGCAAATGGGGGTGATGGATGCCATGCGCTGGTTCCTCCCAGAAGTGCTGACTGGGGCAGTCCTGGGATCTCCAGACAGGGCCTTTTCTGGGGCCAGTCCTATGTGCTGACACAGCTTTCATGAATCTCATCATTAGTGCTGTAAGCACATGAACTATAAGTTAATCCTACTGTAACATGATTATTAAATCCATTAATCAAAAGCGGGATCCATAATCAACTTATTCTCCAGCTTCAAGTAAATGATTCTGCTGTGAGCTTTAACAAAGCAATTGTTCACTAATATGCAAAATACAGTGGTGCTATTAGACTGTAATTGTGTAACTAAATTATAAATTTTGCATATTTTAATAACATTTTTATTATTTTATTTGTAGGTTAAAATGGAGGTTCATTTTTTAAGGTTCTGCATATAATTTAAAAAAAAAATCAAAATTAATCTCTCCCCCCACCTGTAAGCTGACCTTTCCATGAAAGGCTTTGACCAGACTTCTGGTGACTTACCTTGCACCTGACTCCAACAGTAGCTGACTGTAGATTTCTCCTGTTATGTATTTCAGCATATTCATTGCTGGTCACTGCAGACATCCAAATTTTAACTTGAAAAGACAGAAGAAGTGCCTGATGTTACTGTGCTGGTACCAAATGCTGGGTTTGTTTCAATAAAGACTTACTGATTCCTTTTCCCACAAGTTACTTCTTTCCAAGAAGGCAGATAGATCAAGTGCTCTTTTCAAGCCTCTTCTGTGTCTCTGCTGTCCTTTAAGTAGACTAAATTTCTGAAAACTCTGCAGTCTTATCCAGAAACATCTGAGCCTCCCATCCCAAAACAGAAAGTTGGTGCTGGAAACATCAGCAGTTGTTAATCAAGCATTTCGCTGAAGTCATTCTCTCGAGAGGTGAGAGCTGCAGTGAGGAGACTTTCACAGAAAATACCAGGAGGAAATTTCATCCATATGCCCTACCCACATTTCCATCCTGGCAAATCCATCCTGCTTCTCTTAACCCTTCTTCTGTACGCTTCTATCTTGTACTGCAGATAGAAGCAAGAGCCATCATCGTTCCTCTTCCTGTTGAGAGAAGGACATGAACTTTTGTCCACCTTTTGCCTATGTTTTGGGAATGCTTTTCTTTTAGCCCTCTTTTTTCCACAGAGCATAGTACCCTCAGGTACTATGGTCTGTTTTACTGCAGTTTCATGCAGAGTGAAGCAATTTTTGTGTCAAAGGAAGTTTCTGTGTACATCACCAGTGTCATGGGAGTGCTATCAGGTACAGTGGGGCTTCAAAGACACCAGGGCTTGGGGAAAACACATCAGATTTGGCACACAAACCCAGAAAATAAAAGAGCAACACAAGAAAGAGTCTTGCAGATGCAGCCAGCTACAAGCAGCAGGACAGAAATTGGGCAGTGGGCTGGGGGGCCCTGCAGGCAAAGGGTGGGAAATACAGGTAAGCATCAAAGTTGCAACAAAAGCTGTGGCTAATGAAAGCAAGCCCTGTGGGCAGCCACCTGTGGAAATCAGGGAATTGTTCAGGTTGGAAAAGGCCTTTCTGGGAAAGAGTCTGTAGCACTAGTCATATGAGGAGGGGCTGAGGGAGCTGGGAAAGGGGCTCAGCCTGGAGAAAAGGAGGCTCAGGGGGGCCCTTGTGGCTCTGCACAACTCCCTGCCAGGAGGGGCAATGCTCCCAGGGAACAGGGACAGGAGGAGAGAGAATGGCCTTAGGCTTGGTCAGAGGAGGCTCAGGTTGGATATTACGGAAAATTTCCTCACTGGAAAGGTGCTGGCATTGGAACAGACTGTCCAGAGCAGTGGTGGAGTGCTCATCCCTGGAGGGATTTAAAAGCCATGTGGATGAGGCATTTGGGGACAGGGCTACATCAGTGGCCTTGGCAGGCTGGAGGAATAGCTGGACTTGATAATCTTGGAGGGCTTTGTACAAAGAAATTCCTTTTGTTAACATTAATATTTGGCAGCTAGTGAAAAATACATTAGGGCATTTCAGTTGGGTTTTAAAGAAAGGAACCAATACAGAAAAGAGATAATGATTTTTTTAGTAGAGAATCTCTCTGAGGGGTTGTGTTCATATCACAAACATTCACTTTATTACATTTAATGGAATGGACTTCAAATGCCAGTATATACAAGCCAACACTTCATTATTGGAGTTTGTGTTTATCCACTTGCCATTGTGAGCCTGTTCCGCTCTGTCTAGTTGTGCTGCTCTTTGTAAAAGTGATGATTTATGAACATGTGGGTTAGATCCCTCACAGTACAGCACGGTGAAGTGGTTCAATAAAAAGTTATTAAAGCAAAAAAAATCTATAGTTTCACGTGCTCTGGTCACATTCTCTAGGAACCCCCAAGAAAAGATCCTTAAGCTAAGCAAACACTACCTGCTGAGACTGTAATATAAACTACAAACTGACAGGCCTTACCCAGCCAGAACTCTGCTGAATGGAGCCACTGCAGACAATTCCAGTTCTGCCCACACAACTGCAGGATTGCCCCCTCTTAGTGATGAAAGCAGCACAGACCATAAACAGGGTATTGGAGTGGGGAGATTTGCCATAACATGTTCATTTTACAATTGATAAATTAAGACTTCCATTACTCTTAAGTTACACAGTACCAAATGGCATTTGGTTTTTAATGAAAATGTGTACCCACATTTCATTTATCTGTAAAAGAAAACTCTGGCTCCTGCTGATTGCAGGATAAACAAAGCTGACCTTGGGCAGTTTCCAGAGCCCACTTAGAATATGTTTTTTTGCAGAAAAGTAACAGTGTTTCAGCCTAAAATAGAGAGTGAAAGGGTGATTTAGACTAGCCTACCTCAACCCACACATGTTTTTCACCCAGCATCACTGCTGACTTGCCACAGCTGCACCGCCACATAAAGGAGGGGATGACAAATGAGCCACGTGTGCCTATGTCTGGCAAGGAGTGAGAGTTGTTTGTAGCAGTGAAGGCTGAAGGTAACACTCTCCAAGACAAAAAATAATTTGTGAGGAAGTAATGGAAAGTGGTAGAATCTGTTCAACTGCAAAAAAGCAGGAAGAGTATAAGAGATGGATTACAAAACGATTTTGCTGCCTCTATTTCATGTTCCCAAATTTCTGAAAAAATGCAGCTCTACAAACAACAACCTTGCATCTATCTCAGGAATGGAGAACTTCAGCAAGTGAGGGTTACGTGATATTAAAAGCAGTGAGGCACCACTGTGCAGTACTGAATCACTATCCTGGCACTGCAGCACTCGGGACAAAGCAGCACCATGCACAGGCACATCCCTCTGTGCTGCACTGCACTGAGCTGCTGCTGCTGCCTCAGGGCTCTCATTGCAACAGAGCAGCTATTGAGGCAGCAATCACAGTCTCTCTGTTCTCTCTGGCAAACAAAAAATAACAGTCATTATCCTATACATCCTCTGGGACATCTCAACTCAAATGTTCCAATCTGCTCCAAGGTACCAAAATAATTCTGCCACCTGTAGTTCTCTGTAGCTGCCAATGGAGTCCGGCACACCCATCTCCAGCCAGGCGAGGTGTGGAATGAAATGCAGGTACAAGCAGAAGAGCCCAGCACAGCCACTCAGCTCAACAGCTGCAGTCAGGGTCAGTGCTGCTGATGCATACCCATCTCACACACTTCTGCTGGGTACCTCAGGAAACACACATTTTTTTGTCCACATTGAATTTACTGAGGTTAGGTACCTGGATGCCCACTGGCATGATTCCTCTCCTGCAGAAGGAGAATGAAGCAACTAATATCTACTAAAAATATAGATAATAAGCCCAATAAAACACATTGACCACCATGAAAAACAAAGGGAAAAGTAATTTGGAGTAATGGTCCACATTGCCAGGGTTCTGAATTGTGAAATAACCAATAATCTTGTGCATTTTGTTTCTCAAGACACATTTGATTTTGTCATTACTTTTCATGGTCAAGTCACTGCAGTTAACATTATCGCTGGAAATCTCAATGCTTGTGAAGCTGATTTTCTGTTTATAGCTGGTGATGGAATTGTTGAGGATGTCCCTGATGTTACTTTCTTCCATTTCTTCAGTCAGTTCATTTGCAGGCCCCTAGGGAACAAGAGCGCACAGTTTTAAGATCTGTCTTCTCCTGCAGAGGAAGGAAACCATAAGGATGAAGACATAAGAGCACAGCTTCATATGTGGTTGTCCCCATACTCAAAAATACCTTTCAGCTGCTGCCTAATCCTAGGAGGGCCTGAGGTCCCAGAGATGCCTGTTTCCACCACTGTATTTCTAGAGATATTTTTTGATCCTTGAGCAAGTCTTACTCTGGGTAATCCAACATCCATCTCCTACAGGATATCCATCTCTTCTGGTCTACACAGTAACTGAATGGCTGGGAACTCCACATTGAGGCGGGAAGCCTCCTTTTCCCCTGACAGGAGTTGGGCCCTTTATGACCACTGGACTACAGTCATACCTGATTATTTAATTTCTCACACTAAAGCAGAGTCCTTGAACAACTCACTCTCACAACCCCCACAGAACACTGTGGGACAGATGTTTGGAAGCATCTTCTGGGAAGGGAGGAAGAAGGGTTCAGCTTTCCTCTGGTAGAAGGAAGTACCTCCCTTACTGGAGTTATTTGATAGAAGAGCAAAGAGCTGTGTAATACTGGCTCTTCTCTGGGTGCATTTGAAAGGAGCAGAGGTGCTACCTGCTCACACGAGCTCAGCTCAGGGTTATGGACCCAATCCAGAGCCAGGCCCAAGTGCCTTTCTGGATGTGGTCCAGTGAACCCAACAGGACCGCCAGTTAAGGCTGCTGCTCAGAAGTCTGCCAGAGACACAGCACTCCTGTGCTATCCAACTGTTTGTTACACACAAAAGTTTAGATTTATTGCCAATTAGGAGAAGCATTGTTGATGTATCCATAGCAGAAAGACTATTTGTCTTGTTTGTTTAACGGAGAACTAAATGCTCTCAGTCCAAGACCACTGGCCTTATTAAGGTACCTCAGTCCTTACCTTTTCTGGTACTTTAGCTGTGCTCTTCTGTGATGAGCTGTAGTGAGCCACTGCATATTCCACAAGGGCACCAAAGATGAAACTGAAGCAGATGCCAAGATAAACATCAATGGCCTTAATGAAACAGTTGGTTTTTGAAAGCGAACTTCGTGAGCCGATCATCAGAGTTGTCATAGAAAGCACTGTTGTAACTCCTTGGAAAACACAGAGACCTTTTCTTGTGGACACTTTGAGAAGTCTTGGCCTACCCTTCTGCTCATGTAATTTCCCCCTATTGCTGGCCAGATAATGCATGTAACTTCTTACCAAATCCAAATCATCTATCATAGCAACTGAAATGCTTTTGTAGCACTCACTAGCCTCACAAAGGCTCTCCCTGCCTTTGGCAGCTTGCCTCCAATAGGCAATTGGCTATCTACTTTTTCATGCTTCCAGTAAAAAAATCCCCCCATCCTCCTCCCTCCAAAGCACATCACAAAGATTGTGTGCTCTGTCCTCCACTCACTGCAGTGGATCTCCTGGGAGCTTCAGCCACACACAGCCCTACAGGTGTGCACGAGCCCCTTTCACAGCATCTCCTCCACAACAACCCAGCTCTGCCCCAAAGAACAGCAGAAGGCGAGCAGACCATTTATCCCTGAGCAGTTAGTGCAACAAAAGTACTGTCCACCCAGCCTTCAAAGGCTCCTCTCCCTCTTGTCTTCTCCTTTCCTCAGGCAAGAACTCACCAATGCAAGTTCTTGCAGGCACTGAGTCCAGTGTGATCCAAAACGAAACCCAAGACAACATGACAAGCAGAGTGGAGGGCACATATGTCTCCAAAATAAAGTAAAGGACATTTCTTCTCAGTTCGAACTGTAATATCAGCCGTGGGTAACTGCCTGTTTATGAAAGGAAGAGACTTGGTGAAATGTGAGATTCCCAAGGACACCTGAAGTAAAATTGGGACAGCCCAGCACCAGCTCTTCAGCTGATGGAGCTCAGCAGAGTTTATGCAGGTAACACACCTGACACAGGAGGACACACACAGCACTGAGGCAAAGAGGCATCTGAACAGCACATGCCTTGCAAAGGGGCTCCTGCCCCTGAGCACAGCAGGAATGTTACGGCAGGGCCTCAGCTCCAAGCAGAGCAGGGCTGATGCTCTCAATCTGTTCTCTCACACTCAGCACAGCACACCTTTCCCAACACATGCTCTGAAGGTTACTGCCAGGGTCAGCCTTACCTGATGGCTGAAAAACAGACAAAACATTTGTCTCTTGATGTCAGCAGGATCTGGCTCACATCCCAAAACATCCCAAAACATCCCTGTGCCTTATCATCACAGAGAATCAGACTCCCATTTGCATTAGTGATTTGTGATTTTTAACAATGGTATATTTTTATGCTCAAAAAAATTCAGTCATCTTTTAAAAACCTATTTGTTGTAAATACTGACATAAGGGTTCTGAGGCTGGACCAGTAGTGTTTTCAAGATATAGTTCTGCTCTATAAAAAATAATTCCCTTTGAAGTGAAGAAACAAAAACCATGTTGTTCATGGACATGTTGTTCATGTTTTGCTGTATATGCAACAAAACATTGTTATTTTTAAAACCTTGTCATTCTAAAGATTTTTTTCTCTGTTTCACAGTACCTGTAATTGGAGAAAATAGTATTTTACACTGATAATGAAAAAGACATTGAATTCTGATCTACAAAAACATGTTATTCCACCATGACAGAATTTTAATTTACAAAAAAATGTATATTTAAAAAATAATGTTTACTCCTAGTTACTGTAAACATTGCTCTCTGCAGTATCTATAGACTGCATACCTGGATATAAGGAATAGTTTCTTTAGGTATGTGTGGAGGAAAAGAAGGAGAATGAAAAAAAACCTAAAAATCCATCAAATGAATACAGTATGCTTTAAATCTCCATATTTCTGTGAATTTCCATCTTACAGAATATCCTGACTACAACTAATAGGACATCATCACATCACCTTTCTGCTCATCTCCTTTTGTGAGCTTAAGATCTGCTAAAGGTTTTAACTGCTTCAGGACTGAGTCAAACCATCCTAGCCCTAGGAGGAGAGGAGATAGGATGGGGAACATCCAAGAACTTTCCCTGGTTTTTTCTCTCTCAGATTTACCTGTCTCTTGCTGCGACTTGGAGACCAGTGTGTGGTAGCGCTCCACCGTGTACTGGGAGAGCCGCAGCCTCTCGATGCCATGCACAGAGTTGTTTCCCTTCAGCCAGGTGAAGGTGACATCGTTCTCATCGTAGCCCCCTGAGGAGAGCACAGACACTGTGTGACTGCTGTGGCCAGGGAGAGCCCAGCTGTGCCCTGCTCTGTCTCCTGCAGGGAGCACAACCCTGACCCCAGCGCTGCATACTGGACAGAGGCCCCCTGAGCTGTGACCATGGGCAGACATTGGTTATTCTTCCCTCACTGCCCTTGGTCTGCTGCTCCGGATGCGGACCTGTGGGAATGACACAAATGTGCAAGGCTGCTGAGAGCCTATTGCAGTTGTTTACATGGGGTATTGATGTTTTCAAAGATAATCCATTGCTGACATACACAGCTTGATTAGATACAATGGGATATTAGTACTGCTGTGGTTAACCCTCAAACACAGTCTCTCTCTTCAGTCTGAGGGGAGAGAAAGAGAAACACTGTGGTTAAAAAAGACATTTCAGATCCTACTGAGCCCCTTACCACAGACCAGAAGCACATTTCACTGAGTCATCTATTCAAGTGTTTCAAAACATCAGAAAATGCATTTTCAGTTAGTCAGGAGCTTACAGCTGAGACTGCTATGTGGTTATGAACCAGGCTCCTCTGACTGGGTACACATTGTCCAGAAAATCTGCTCATAAAAACAACATTTTCTACACATCATTCCTCCTCTCCTCAAAGACATTAAGTTACTGAGGACAAATAAATGCACACAACCTCTAGGTAACACCAAATTCCTGCCTCAAAGCAGTGGGATTCCATATATGCTATCTGAGTTATCACTTACATCAGGGGTGTAAATGATGACATGACCTCAGGTTAGACTGAGGTATCCCTCAGTCTGAAGGATAAATCTTGTACTGAGTTGTCAGCCTACCATTCCCACCAAAAATTTGACTTAATTTAGCAAAAAAGTCCATCAGTTTCACTGATTTAATTCTTTTATTAAGAGCCCTTCTTTGAGACCATGAGTAAGGATGCAGGGATTCTGATAATAACCCATTTGTCCTGGTAGAAGGAATCAGATGCAGTTGCAGCTCTATTTACATCTAATTGTGTTTTCTTATTAGACACAAATTACCAGAGCTTGGGCGTGATGAACTCCTAAATTAGGTGTCCAGAGCATGAATCCCTGAGCAGAATCCTAAACATGTGACTTTTCAAAGTTCCTAAGTGGTTTTATAAATTGTGGTTACGCAGGAAAATTTTATAATAAGTGATAGATTGTTGTTAATTCATCTGGTGTATATTTAAATAGCATTATTTCTGGGCACTTATCCTAATGAAATCTCCAGTGGGCAATATGTATGTAATTTCATTGGAATTATACAGCAACTAAGCATGATGTAGGACCCAATCAGTTTTAAACCAGGCCTAAACATGCTCCGCTTTAGCAGAACAGGCCAATCATTATTATTTCAGGAGCTATTCTTTGTAATAAAGTTAACCATGGTGAAATAATATCATTTTAATGTAAAAATAGTATGTGCTTCCCTAGGTGCTTCATGCTACAACCCCAGAAGTTAAAAAGCTAGTATGAATTTTCCATGCTGAAATGGTGGAAGTTTGGTTTTGTGCCATGCAGCAGGAGCTGGCTGCCTGCTCATCACAGGTCCGGAGCTGCAGCACTGAGCTGGCTGTGCTTTGGGATAACACCCCTGCAGTGGCCCACATTGTCCTGGAGTCTTTCTCAGCCAGCATTGCCATAGGTGAGCTTTTAATCTAACTGAGAGCAGAACTCACTGATAATTCCTCTTCTAGAAACTTCTCCGTCTGAGACTGTTCTGTTGATGAGGGCCCCCATCCTCTGTATCCCCTCCCTAGTTGGGAGGCAGGTACCACAAACATGGGTTTGGCCCTAATTTCAGCTCATGAGTTTGAGAGCCATGTTCAGTCCTTTTACAGTGGTAGTAGCTACCTAAAGATGTGAGAATTGTTCCTTGTTTTACTCTAATCACATGCACTTTACCCCACAAGTTTGTTTTGAAGAAGCTCTGTGTTCAAAAGGACCTGAATTTTGAAAACCAACCAATATTATGCCTTCTGTGCAAGACTGAATTATCTACACTTTAATAAAAATATTCTTTATTACCACTTTCTGCATAAATTGCACAGTGATAGGAATTCTCTGGACTGTGGATTACAAAACAAACATTTGAAGAATGATGATGCAGAAGTTGTTTCTTTTGGACATTATAATTTGCAGGAATAAAAATCTACTCCAGAAAGCCACTGTGCTTAATCCAAATATTCAAGATGAGTAGTTACTCATGAATAAACAAATTTAGACTTTTCTAGGTTATACTTACAGCTTTCTAGCTGCAGTTGGCATGTTTGTGTATCCATAGGGTATTTTGACAGGTCCATGTTACAGGCAACAGTAGTAGTGATTCTGTAGGAAGAGAAAGAACTCTGAAAATTGCAATAAAAGCATCTATTACACAGCAAACTGGATCACAAAGCTCTGCTCTGTCAGTTCGATTATTTGGACCTATGATATGAATTAACTGAGAACTCTCAAGAAAAAGCACTCTTTGCAGCCACCCCAATGAAAATGTAGCCCAAGGAGGAATTTTGCTTTGATCTGGTGGGATATAGAGTGTAGATTCACATTTTTTTTCTCATTGCTACAATTTGCTCATCTTAAGGAGTAAGCACTTGTGACACGAGGCACAGTAACTAACTGCATACATACTCTGGGTTGCTCTGATGTGGAGGCAGGTGAGTTTTACTCTGCAGCTGAGGTAACTGGAACCCAGTTACTGCAAGCTAAGGAGAGCACTGTAGGAATTGCTAACTCAAGTGCTGTGCACCTTCCTGCAGTTCATGGACAAGCACACTTCTTGGTAAAAAAAACAGGAATCATCACTAAATGGGCACTAGATAAGCAAATGACTTCCCACTATCAGTTAAACATTTACTGTTATGATGTCCTCCTTCCATTCCTCCCCTGCCCCCATCTGACTGGACTTTTCCTCTGTGACACCTAGTCATGAGCTTTCTGAGCAGGCCTCAGGACACAGCATGTACTGTGATGGGAGATTCTGATCCTTGACTGACATTTCTGAAGGCCAGAACGAAGGGAAATGGATCAGCAGAGAATGGTCATAGCTGGCTTGTTGACCACAAGCTCATGGCCCATGACAGCTGGTACCTGCTCCTGTCCAGGGTAATTCTGGAAATCTGGAAAATCTGAGCCAGCAGCAGCAAAGCCAGAGGTCTCTGTACCTTAAGGCATATAAGACAGTGCCATTAGAGAATAGCCTGATGAGGCGGTTGCCCACAGTGATGTCATGCAGGAAGGACCTCTTGGACTCCACAATGTAGGTGTCTGGCACCCAGAGCAACTCCACCAGGCGGGCATCCAGCGTGAAGCTCTTGTTGCCATGGAAGACCAGCCGAGGGTCTGTCCAGCGCTGCTGCAGGGAAATGGTGGCTGTGTAATCCTGGGAAACAGAGCAGAGCCTGGCGATGTGTGTCCAGGCACCTGCATGGCACAGCTGGGGCACACAGTGTGTGAATAGGGACAGAACACATCCTTGTTCAACCTATCACAGCCAAGCTTCAAGCTTCATTTTCATCACAGATTTTCACTCTGTAATATTTTAAATACACTTCCACTCTAAGGTGTAAAGTTTGAGGACTAAAGATTGTACTTATAGTACTTTATGTTTTTTATGAGCAGTTATTGTAACTGATGTTTTTGTGCCATTTTGCAGGTAAGAGAACAGATGGGAAGTATACATTTGAGGCCATGCCACAAGTCATTGACATTACAGATCAGTCATTGCCAAGAGCTGGGAAATTCCACACGTACTATAAATCTGGTCATCAAAGAAGGATTGGCACTATGGAGAAAAAAGGTAAATGAATCCAGCCTATTTTGTCAGGGACGCCTTAAAAAAAAATCCCAAACATGTGAAAAAAGAAAACTCATGCCTTCTATTTTAAAATGAATTTTGAATCTAAGAACACTGGGATTAACTTGAGTTTGGCCTGCCAAAATCAACCTGCAGTGACTGGAGCATTCCCACAGTGCCCCACCAGAAAAGAATAAGCAGCAACCACTCAGCTCTGAAGCTGATGCTTTACTGAGCCTTCTGGACACCACGGGCACTGCTGGATTATTCAACTTCCTTCCTTACAAGGGATGCCACACAGGACTGATTTTTTCTATTTCCACAGGGTCTGATTTCCAAAAGGTGTTGAGTTTTTGACCAGTGGGACTTTTGGAACCACTTTTATTTATGTGTAAGCCCACATTACTATGGCATCTACACAGTCTGCAGTCATAAATAAGCTCTGGTTTTATCCCAGCACTGAAAGTGGTCAACAACCCCTGAACAGCAAAGCAGTTTCAAAATGACCATTTCTGTGCTGGACACACAGGAATACATGTGAAGTCTCTCAGGCATATCCCAATCTTATCCTGTAAAATAAAAGTTCTTTCACTTACCATATCACTCTCAGATATTCTAGAAATACTTGCAATGTCCAGACTCATTGCAATCTGTACAGGTTTTCCTGCAGAGGGAAAGAAACGCTTCAGCAGAGAGAAGTGTGAAGGGCACAGTAAAGCCACTCAGGATGCTGTGCAGGGTGGTCACTGTCCTCAGCTTCACTCAGTATCACTAAAACTGCAGAGGCCCAGACGGTCAGACAGAGTTTCAGACGATTAGGCTCACCAATGACATGATCCAAAATGCAGCTGTCACCATTAGGGAGGTGGAGTTCTGTGTTTGGTGATGGTAGAAGGGGGATAATTAGCCAGCAGCGCTGGCTGCGAAGCTCAGAAGTTCAGATGAGCAGCATTTCAGTGGCATCTGCCCTTGGACAGGCATCCAAGGCCACTTTGTCCCTTGATCCCAGCTCACACGAGGCACAGACTGGCCAGGCCAGGAACCTCTGCAGAGTACTTCCAGGGAGCGCTGGGCAGCCCCAGCTCCTGGGGAGGAGCCACAAAAAGGAGAGAAGGTCCCTGAGTGCCCAGAACAGGCACTCCTGAAATGCAGAGGGGCAGCGGCCTCTCCCCGCTTCCAGCTCCCGCCGTGAGCGATCCGCGAACAGAGAGGCGCGAGCGCCGGGAGCCACCGCGAGAGGGCAGCACCGCCCCGGGCAGGAACACGGAGACAGGGGGACACAAAGACACGGGGACCCCGCGCCGGGCGAGGCTCCGTTTATGCCGGAGGAACGCGGGGCTCCGAGCGCGGCTCGGCGCTTTTCAGCACAGCCCTCTCTGCCAGGGTGACAGCATACCCTTTCCTTGTGAGACTGCTGAAACTCCTGTTCATCATCTAAATCACGGTGAGGAACAACCAATGGACACAATTTCCGAAACTCTTTACAAGTGGCTTTGATTGTTTGTTTTAAACTGTTCATAAATATATTTCATTTGCAGAAGATGTGTATTTTTTAAAGCAGTTGTTGTTCACGTCTCTGTCTATTCAGACTGAATCCCACTGTATTTACTGAGCACAGGACACAATTGTGAGGACGCAGTCTCAGGGGTATGTCACACCAGAGTCGTGGCTGGCTTTGTTTTAACATTTGCTGTAGATGCAGTGGATCTCTGTTACATTGTAAAAAAGCACCTGCTCACTGGCGTCACAGGATTTAGAGGAGGTTTTCTAGTCCTGCAACAGGTCAGCCATTCTAGGCATAACAAGATGGTAAACTCTGTATTGTCTCAAACATTTATTACCATGGGCAGAAAAAGGAAGCAGCTCAGGGCTGTGAGTAGCAGCAGATCAGTCTACAATAGGAAATATCTATGGTCTTGTGAAAGCTGATGGGAAATTTTTCTGTCAAACACGGTTTCATTAATGGTTCAGGCACAAAACCAAAATTAATAGAAATAAAAATAGCCATTGCTGTTTCTTAAACTTTCAATACTTTTCAGGTTCTGAATGTCATTCTGAGAAACCCTTTCCTCTGTGTGATGACAGCACTCACCTGGAAGTTGGGAGACCTGACACTCAAACTGCTCAATAGTAGCCTCAGATAAGTTCCTAAATTCCTGCCTTCTCCCAATTCTCCAGTCTCACCAGGGTGTGGAACAAGTCTGTGTCTCAGTGTGAGGTGAAAGCCTGAGTCAAAAGTGAATAATCCTGGCAAGAAAAATGGCTTTGTTCCTCTTAGCTGCATAAATAGCTATAATAGCTGTACATGACCAAAAGTAAAGCAGAAGGGTCAGGCTCTAAACAAAAGCCTGTACAGTTAGAGCAGAATTTAGGTATTTAGTCAGGTCTTTCACAGAGATGTTAAAGTTTATAAATTCCTGCTCTTTACCACACAGCTAGACATGTTCCCAAGCCCCACACATACGTGCATGAGCTATTCAAGACAACAGTGGATGCACAGAAAGGAAGGCAAGGACACTGACTAATTTAAAAGAAACACAACCTTTGAAACTGCGGAATCTTAAAGCAAGCTAAAGCCTGCTCTCTCCTCCACATGAGCTTTACAGAGTGATTTTAAATGCTCCCTTGTGTGGAGCCAACATACCACCAAAGTAGGGCCGGAGGTACTTGTTGTACCCAATGGTGAGGTTCTCAAATCCAGGGAGGAATGCTGTGCCCCTGCCATGCAAGCTGGATCCATGGGCCAGAGAGATCCTGGGGACAGAAACACCAACTGTTACATGCTGGGCTGGGCACATCTGGTGTGCAGCTGCAGCTGCTTCCAGCTTGTGCTCAAACAAACAAGCAAACTGTATAGAATTGTTCTCAAAACCAAGTAGGTAACTGAAGCCACATGCATTTGTTCATGTCACTGTCTTGACTGAATAATTAGCACCTTCAAGATGTGAGAAAATGGCAAATTGCCTCGGCTGATAGCTACAGGTTGCACATACAGTATATTAAGAATGTTCTTAAAATATCACAGAAAAATCAAACAAGGTCTCTAGATCACAAGCCTGAACAAAAAACCCCAATCTCCCCTTCCCACTCCTTCTTGTACAGCCTATAGAAGGAATATTCATTTCTTTTTTCCTCCCATTTATGACAACCTGAAACAAATCTACAGAACAAAAGCTCCTCCTTTCTAATCTCTAGTCCCCTAAATAAGGTTCATCCTCTTGACATGTGAGTGTCAGCTCCTACAGCTGCTGTCAGGAGTAATACTGGAGGGGAAAGGTGCACTTCACAGATACCCCTCAGCTCTGGGGGCAGTGCTGCTCCAGCTGCTGAGCTGGAGCATTATGAGGCTCCAACTCTAAATTACAATGTCAAAATTCACGTTTTGTGGCTGGACATTGAAGGCAGGAGATGTGTTATGAGGCTGACAGATCTGCAGCCTCATACAGACAGTGAGAGGGACAGGGTTTGGACTGTAAAAAGCGATTGTTGTGGTGCAGGGTACACCCTCACCTGGGAAAGTGTAACCAAGTGAAGGGTTAGAAGTTTGTTCTTGCTTTGGGCAGGAAGAGGTGGGAGGCCGAGCCTTTGCTGCTCCCAATCAGTGCTAGGACCCTGCTCCAGGCAGGAAGCAGCCATGGAGTTACTCACAGTTCTCACCAAGAGTTTTTCTTCTGTTTTCTTCACAGCTGGGTTAATAGGGCCTTGGAGCTGCAGGATTTAGACTAAACAGGACCTTACAACAGAATCAGGTTTTGCACAGTATATATGTACATACTTCAACAAATTTGGGACTTGTAGATCCAAGGATGGTAATAACAGAGCTGGGAGCCTTGTGGGAGGCATTTCCGGTGAAAAACAACAACCTGTGCTGGTTCTGAAGCAGAATCAGGGGTCGCACTGTTAATGGACATATTGTGGTTTGGGGACCTATGCAGATTGCTCTCTCCTCTACTGCATCCCTGACTGCCCTCTACCTCCTTTGGATGGGCTGGATAACTAGAAGCATAATTTCCTTTTGACCCACATTATTTATGTGAAACATCATTCAAATGTTCCCTTTAAAACAAAACAGACCATCTACTTACCTTTGGGTTGGAAGGAAAAGACATAGACTGAAGAAGGAAAAATATCTGCAGAACATATCTGGATACTCTTTCTGTATTTGCTCTGCTTGTCTGTGAAGAAGAAAAGAAATACAAAGTTTTGTGGTTAAAGAAAAAGTATTTTAAGGGAAGGAGACAGGGAAAAGAAATGCTGCACAGTCAGAATCATCACAGAGTGATGTTTAACATATCTGATACGCAGTGGCTCCTGCCCTTTTTTCTGGCTAGTATCCCTTTTCAACATCTTCTGTCACTTACCACATAAAAGACCCTGGTGTCAACTCAGGTCTTGAAGTCCTCAACAATTTCTAGCTCCTCTCCTATCAGTATGGGATGGCAATTAGCCGATGTTGAGAATGGCACCACAGGAAGGGATTGATTAAACAGGAAAATGCGTGGGTAGTTCCAGTGCAGTCAGACTCTGAAGCCAAGAGAGAGCCTGCCCACAGATGGCAGTTTCAGCCTCTTTTAGTCCCAGGCTCCCCTGCCCAGCCTCACAGAAGTGCTGTAACTCTGTGCTCCATTGACTGTACCTGGGATAAATGCCTGCTATTAACAGCAGTGTTGGCAAGCCACTGGTTGTGCAGCACAGCATGAGGTCATTGCACTTCAAATGGGTTTCGTTGACTTTTCTGGGAGTGGAACCAAGTTTGGCTCCTGCTGGCCTTGGAGCAGGTGCCACAGTGCAGCTCTGAGCTGTGCTCTGCTCCAGTCTGATCTCCAGCTCCTTGCTGGAAGTGCTGCTCCAATCACACACCTTTTTTTCAGACCTAACACCTCTCTCATCACACATGGCATTTAGGGCCTCAACTTCCAATGTGGCAGCACCATAATAACCCAAATATCATGAGTTTTCTGCTTGGGTTAGATCCTTCCTGTAGTAGCTCCCCACAGGCCAAAGGACACTGCCTCCTCAGCCAGATGCACAGCTGTGGTGCTGTGCCATGGGACAAGCAGAGCACCGGGAAATAACTTTGCCCACACAGAGCCAGTAAAACACCTGAACGTTCAAGTATTATGAATGCAGGACATCCAACTGGAGAAAGGATGGGCTTTTCTCAAAACACAATATGGTCTATGGTCTAGTACTGGTCCCACATCTGCATTTACAACAAGGCTTTGCTCTTCTAGCCCATTCTCTGAAATGATACTCAGATGTTTCTAGATGCTCTCAAGGGCTCCTCACTATAATGTGAGAATGCAGGACCAGAGAGAATCATTTACCCACTTACAGCAATGTTAGACCACAATTTTGATTGAAAAGAAGGAGGATTGGTCCAGGTTGTTTAAAAAACTTGTAGAAAGAAGTTAATTTTACAAATTAGACTTCAGTTAAAGTATGAGACTTTATGAACTTCAGCTGAGGAACCTCTCATGAGCATCCCTGATGAATATCCCATGTTTTGCACAGGATGACTGTAAAGACAATAAATATATCAAAGACTGGGAGGCAGTAAAATGGAAATCTGTATG